>CM053028.1:334709584-334743886 GCA_028564925.1 Lithobates sylvaticus | reverse complement strand
TTTGTGTTATTCCCATGAAGTCAACATCCTCCTTGTGTAATCGCAGCTCCAGTTTCTGCATTTTATTGACTAGGCTCCTGGCATTTGGGAACATTCCCGTGGGTTTAGTATTGGTGCAGATTTTTTTCCAGATGATTTCTCAGGCTCCGTTTTTGCTTTGGTAAATCATTAACCCTGGTATTAGATGTTATGGATATGATATCACTAGTGTCTCCACTAATCCCCTCTGTCCTATGCTCACTGTCGGTTACCGCTAAACCCACTCCCCCAACCCCTAGTTTGAAAGCCCCTCCAACTTTGTGGCCATCTTTCATCCATATAGAGCTGTACTGTCCCCATTAAGGTGCAGCCCGTCCTTACTAAATAGCCAGTAACTGACTGAGAAGTCAGCCCAGTTCTCCAGGAACTCAAATCCCTCTTTCCTACACTTGTTCAGTTCCCCAAGCTCCTGCTGCCTCTCTGATGTGCACGAGGCACAGGTCATAATTCAGAGAAAACCACCTTGCAGGTCCTTTTCCTCAGTCTGATCCCTGAAATAATAAATTTTTTAAGACTCTCCACCTTCCTCTTCTCCAGCCCCACCCAATAATCTGTCCACTTGCTCCACGATGTGCCGAACCCGAGCGCCCGGTAAACACACTGTTCGACGACCATGGTCTTTATGGCCCTCTCTGTCCTAATAATTGAGTCCCCTACTACTAGTGCCTGTCTAACCTTCCCTGCATCTCTGCCCCCCCCCCCCCTCACCAAAGCCGTCACTTCCCTGGCAGCTAGGCGAGGGCGCCGGCTCCAGCACTGCCATCCCTGAGCTTACAGTATCTCAAAGTGAGTACACCCCTCACATTTTTGTAAATATTTTATTATATCTTTTCATGTGACAACACTGAAGACATGCACTTTGCTACAATGTAAAGTAGTGAGTGTACAGCTTGCATAACGGTGTAAATTTGCTGTCCCCTCAAAAAACTCAACACACAGCCATTAATGTCTAAACCACTGGCAACAAGTGAAAATGTCCAAATTGTGCCCAATTAGCCATTTTCCCTGCCTGGTGTCATGTGACAGGTTAGTGTTACAAGGTCTCAGGTGTGAATGGGGAGCAGGTGTGTTAAATTTGGTGTTATTGCTCTCACTCTCTTGTGCTGGTCACTGGAAGTTCAACAAAGCATCTCATGGTAAAGAACTCTGAGGATCTGAAAAAAAAAATTGTTGCTCTACATAAAGATGGCCTAGGCTATAACAAGATTCTGAAACTGAGCTGTAGCACGTTGGCCAAGACAGCGGTTTAACAGGACAGGTTCCACTCTGAACAGGCCTCGCCATGGTCGACCAAAGAAGTTGAGTGCACGTGCTCAGGGTCGTATCCAGAGGTTGTCTTTGAGAAATGGACATTTGAGTGCTGCCAGCATTGCTGCAGAGGTTGAAGGGGTGGGGGGGGGGTCAGCCTGTCAGTGATAAGACCATACGCCGCACACTGCATAAAATTGGTCTGCATAGCTATCGTTCATGAAGGAAGCCTCTTCTACAGATGATGCACAAGAAAGTCAGCAAACTGTTTGCTGAAAACAAGCAGACTTATAACATGGATTACTGGAACCATGTCCTGTGGCCTGTGAGACCAAGATAAACGTATTTGGTTCAGATGATGTTGAGCATGTTTGGCGACAACCAGGTGAAGAGTACAAAATACAAGTGTGTCTTGCCTACAGTCAAGCATGGTGGTGGGAGTATCATGGTCTGGGGCTGCATTAGTGCTGCCAGCACTGGGGAGCTACAGGTCCATTGAGGTAAACATTTATGCCAACATGTACTGTGACATACTGAAGCAGAGCATGATCCCCCTCCTTTCAGAGACTGGGCCGCAGGGCAGTATTCCAACATAGTGACCCCCTAACACACCTCCAAGACGGCCACTGCCTTGTTAAAGAAGCTGAGGGTAAAGGTGATGGACTGGCCAAGCATGTCTCCAGACCTAAACCCTATTGAGCATCTATAGGGCATCCTCAAACAGAGGGTGGAGGAACGCAAGGTCTCTACATCCACCAGCTCTGTGATGTTGTCATGGAGGAGTGGAAGAGGACTCCAGTGGCAACCTGTGAAGCTCCGGTGAACTCCATGCCCAAGAGGGTTAAAGCAGTGCTGAAAAATAATGGTGGCCACACAAAATATTGACACTTTGGGCCCAATTTGGACATTTTCACTTAGGGGTGTACTCACTTTTGTTGCCAGCGGTTTAGACAATAATGGCTGTGTTGAGTTATATTGACTGTTGTACATTCACTACTTTACATTGTAGCAAAGTGTCATTGTTGTCACATGAAAAGATATACGGTAATAAAATATTTACAAAAATGTGAGGGGTGTACTCACTTTTGTGAGATACTGTATATCCCCCAGCATCATGAAACTTGGCATATTTGTTGGGGTGTATCAACTCAGGGCTGGCCTCCCTAGCGCTATTTCCTCTACCCCTCCTTCCAGTTGTCACCCCGGTAGCTACCTCCTAGCTCCTGTGCCTCCATTCCATGTCTCCAACCTCCATTCATTACATAACTCTTGAGTCTGTACCTTGCATGCCATTTTGGCACCCCAGCAGTAGTCTGACATGGCACGGCAATGATCTTCTCTAGTAAACTAGAATGAAAATGTTTGACCTTGCAGAAGTATTTTTATTTCCTTCAATATATTTTTTAATGGGTTAAGAAAAACTACTGTAAATCTGTATTGCATTTGCTCACTTGCATATGTGACAGTTAATATCACATAATTTCATGTGGCTGCATTTTAAACGTTTCTACCTACAGTATGTCTGATACCATTAGGACACATGGAAGGTATCAATTATGCAATCACATAGACTGAATTATGGAATTAATGCATTTGTAATAAATCATCCAGTCTCATTAGACATTAAAGGAATGTGAGACACATGAGGTCATGAATTGGAGAGATAGAGTAGTTTTATAAAGAAATTTACTGTATAGTCTGCTTAAAAAAAAAAAAAAAAGAAAATGAAGTCCTGCAAGATCATTTCAAGCTGACCCAGTTTGCAGGTATAGCTATGTAAAACATAAAAAATACGTGCCTGTACTGTTTAAAATCCAGTAATGCATTGTCTCCACCTGCTCAGTTGTTCTTTTTCTCTGCACTGTGCCTAAAATCAGAGCCACTAGAGGCCGATCAGCTGACCACTTTAAGATTTATTGTGGCTGAAGGGGGGAAGAAAGCAACAGAAATGAGACTGTGTGGAGAGAACACAGATTCGGGAGAGAAAAGCAGGAGAGGTGACAGGACAAACTTTGCTGCCAGGAGAACATAAGAGTTAAAGTTACAATTAAAGTGTATTATCACCTTGATCCTTTCTCACTCATTGGCGGATCTGTGATCTTTAGCACTATAAAGCTTCTGTGAGCCTTCTTCTTTAACTGAGCCAATTATGGCAGGAAATGTACATATTTAATTGAAGAAAGTTACAAATCGTTTTTGAGACAGGGGTCCATTAAGGAAGTGTCTGTTCTTGGCTTCAACAAAATGTAATAACCTGGATCCATCTGTACAACTAGCCTGTAGAATAAATGCCACTCTATGAGCGCTGCTGGTTATAGCTAGCAGTATGTGCCAGCGCTGCTCAGTGTATTCAGCCAACAGTGAAAGTCTAAACTGAGCCATCTGTGGCCAGCTCTCTGAGTGCAAGCAGTTGTCTCCAATACATATTATACAGGCATGGCCCATTGGGGGTTATTTACGAAAGGCAAATCCACTTTGCACTACAAGTGCAAAGTGCACTTGAAATCGCATTGAAAGTGCAGTCGCTGTAAATCTGAGGGGAAGATCTGAAATGAGGGGAAGCTCTGCTGATTTTATTATCCAATCATGTGCAAGCTAAAATGCTGTTTTTTATTTTCCTTGCATGTCCCCCTCGGATCTACAGCGACTGAACTGCCAAGTGCACTTTCAGTGCAATTTCAAGTGCACTTTGCACTTTGTAGTGCAAAGTGGATTTGCCTTTCGTAAATAACCCCCATTGCTGTCACCATCATGAAACCTGCTTTGAGAAATGCCATGCTGGAGTACGTGCATGTAGATAGGAATTGTCTGCAAACAGCCTTCAGGATATTGGCAGCACTAATTTAATAGCGGATGAAAAAAGAAGAAAATATATTCTATTAACCAGGAAAAATGAAAGTTGTTAGAATACACAGTGCTTTAGCAAACTACATGTATATCAGTAAATATCTACATTAGAGGAGTATCTCGTAGAATATTTTTCATTGAACACATTTTGGAAGAGCCTAATCAACATAGTTATCGTCTGTATCCGTAGTTACCCTGCCTGTTTGGATGAAGTTGTGTGTATTGTATTTGGGTTTTGCAGCGCTTCCAAATTTTAAGTAGCCATTAATGTTGAAGCCAATGTAAACACTTTGGGTGTTGGTGTTTTATAATAAGTACTCTGTTTTTTTTTTTTTTTCTACCTTGTTAGGCTTTCCACTGGCAAAGAAACGTGTGTGTGTGTGTGTGTGTGTGTGTGTGTGTGTGTGTGTGTGTGTGTGTTAACAGAAATGCATCCGATTACCCCCCATGGCCCAGAAGATGAGGCTAGGAATTCTATTGCCTTCCAATTACTATATAGTGTGGACAAATTGTGGCCTCAGTTTCGTGTTCAAATAACTGAAAGGGGTATTCATTATCCACAAAGTAGAAAAAAATATGATATTTATATATTTACCTCAGTTCTGCCAGATAGTGGAGTCAGACTGCTGCCCTGACTTTATTTCTACTTTTTTTTTTTGTTTTAAGTAACGGGCCTCATGCCACATGCTAGTGATTTCAGCATGTTATCCTATGTCAGTGATGGCGAACCTTGGCACTGCAGAGAGGCGAGGGAGAGGAGCGAGGGTTCGGGGGGCCGCATCACTGGATCGTGGGACAGGCAAGTGTGTTTTATGAAGTCAACAGCTACACTTTTTGTAGCTGTTGACTTTTAATAAACACAAAAACGGGTGGAGCTCCACTTTAAGGAGCAAGTCAGCCGCCGCGTCCTTAACAGCGGATGAGCCATCAGTTTTCAGTGGGGTTCCCCGGCGACAGCGGAATGGGAACAAAACCACTGCAGACAATAACAAAATGAGAAAACTGCATGGGGGTCCCCCCCTCCCACAAGCCATACCATGTAAGCTTATGAGAACTGAAGTGCACCTGATGGGCTCCCTTTGCTGCCCCTCTATATACAAGTGTGAGCTTGGCTGTACAGGGGAATACAGGAGGCTGATGCAAGTAAAGTAGAAGTATGTACACTGTTTGAATTGCATTTTTAAATGCATTTTTAATGAGCTCATACCTGCATAAATTACATTTTTAATATCTGCCTGGAGCTCCACTTTAAAGTGCAACATAAAGGATACTAGCATGCGATATGTCAAGGTGTGTCGTTTTGTTGTATATATTATAGCTAGCTTGTAAATTTGCTGCCCAGGGCGGTCCCTTATGCTGGGAACTTGATATGAATTAATTATTCTCGGGGGATTGATCCTTCGTCAAATACCAGTCGTATTTCAAAAAATGTGTTATCGTGACAAAATGTGGCTTTGGTGTTTTACTTTATGTAAACTATATATGGTGTTGGAAAGCCAAGCTCTAAACTTCTAAACTAAGACTTTTTTTTTACATAATATGTTATATGAAAGATTTGTCTGCCTTGGGGAAAGAAAAGCATGCTGCTTTACCACTGTTAAAAAATCGGAATTTAAAATGTAATAAAACATACCTGATATAGCAACTTAAGCATTGATCTACTGAGTGCATTGACATGACACTCTGCATCTTGGCTGCAGTATATGGTGTGTGTGCTGGAGAATACATGATATAACAGACTTACTGCTGTTGTCTTTGTAGATCTGATTACCTTCCAGTGTAACAGCAAGCTGGATCTGGGTTTCCCACAAGGATTGACAACACAAGCCTACAGTTTACTGGCTTGGGTTTTACACCCCTGCCGCAGAAAGGCAGACTGTATGCAAGCACTCATGCATTTCGTGACATCTGAACAAGATGATTCTACCTTCTGAGTGATATCCTGCTTGGCTGGCACAGTGACTGTTGGCTATTCTTCCCAATCCAGTTGGAATCCAAAATGGTACCTCATTCTTTAGATAGATGGATCTAGCTATTCTGTAAAACCATGCTGGTTATTTTAGCATCATAGACATCACGGAATTAAAGCGGAGTTCCACCCGTATTTTTAGTTTATTAAGTCGGCCGCTAGAAAAAGCATAGCTCCTCTCCCCCTCCTCTCCTCGGCGCATCCATAGATAATGTGGGCACCCAGCTGTGACAGCTTACGGCTTCGTGGCCAGGCGAGCACTGCACATGTGTGAGTCGCGCTGCGCACTGCTATTGGCCAGCCACTCATCTGGGACCTGAGTTGTGTCGCAGAAGATTGCTGGCAGGGAGGGGCCGCCCAGGGCAAGAGGAGGAGTCGCCTAGGCGGCCGAGAACAGGAAGGAGGGAGTTAAACAGGAAGTCCCACTAAAAAGAGGTTACACCCCCCCCCCCCGAAAATGACATGAGGAGTGCTTGAAGCAAAAGTTCCGCTTTTGGGTGGAACTCCGCTTTAATGTGCTGCACCATGCCTTTCTTTACCTTAAAGTGGTACTAAAAAGAGAAGTTTTAATTGCCATAATTTATTCACGTAAATCATGTATATCATGCTATTGGATTTTGTCTTCTATTAAAATCGGTACCTTATTCCTGCAGTGCTGTTGTGTGATCACATGATCTTCCCCGGTCCTTTGGCATCTGCAGGGAAAGATCCTTGGAAGAGGCGTCTATTACTCTAATTATGTAAGCTCTCTGCAGTATTAGTCTGTGTCTGGCCAGCCCTGATTGGGTCCATGTCAGTCACATGACTAAAAAAAAAAGTTTCATAAGAGCAATTCAAATTAGGCCCATTCTACACAGGGCATGCTCCATTGGAGTCCGCTTGCTCAGCAGGGAATCTGTCCACTGATCCCTGCTGAGCAGGCGAATGGCTGGTCTGTGTCCGTTCTTATGCAGAGCAGATACAGCTCGCTTTGCTCTATGGGTGGTCGGATGTAAAGAGAACACCTGATCATTTATACTTTACTGCCATTTGATCCACCAGAGGAATGGGGACTGGATTCGCACACAGCTGTTATTAGAAAATCGGATTTTGCCCCGATTTATGCAGCGTTTTCCTGCGTCCGGCCATCAAAACGTCCCTATACTGAATGCGATTCTTCCGCCTTCAGGAGAGGGTGCTTGAAGCTCGCCTGATCGTGGGAGCTCCTAAACTCTGCTAAAAGCCTATGTGTATGTGGACACAGGTGTTTATGAAGTTGAATTTTAGGAGCATTGGCAAAAAAATCCCAACCGCTCCTAAACTCAAGATTAAAAGCTGCTAGTGTACATGAATCCTTAGTGGGATTTCCACTCTTCTCCTTTTTCTGGTGACGGCAGTAACATCCTGACAGACTTTCACTTCCTTATTCTATCCAAAACAAAGAATCTGTGTCCAAAGTTGTGTTTTTGATGGTCAAAAATGTAAGCATTGATAAATGTATGTATATAATTTGAGTGCTGCCAAGAATTGCTTTACAAGGTGACCTGACTTCCCAAATACCTTGACAGGAAAATGATGTTGGCATTGACACTTTTATGAGTTGTTACGAATGATTTCAGCAGATTTGCATAGCTTTAACATATTGTCATTTTATACAAGAAGTATTTAAAGCTGAACTCCAACCAGACAGATGTCATTTATATAGGTCAGAGGTCTCCAAACTGCCGTCCGAGGGCCGGATTTGGCCCTTTGCTTGCCTTCTATCTAGCTGTACAAGGTACTATGCCTTCCACTGACACAGAAAAAGACAGGGAACTGTTCCTCTCACTGACACCATAGATGGGGAACAAATGAACCCACTGACACTAATGATGGGGCACTATTCCTCCCACTGACACTAATGATGTCATTTTTTTTCCTCCCACTGACCACCAAGTCTATGGCATTATTGACTCCCACTGGCCACAGTCCGGCCCCCCTAAAGTTTGAAGAGCATTAAATTGGCCCTTTGTATCTAAAGTTTGGAGACCCCTGATATAGGTGAACTGACTGTATAGTTGCGATTCTGCTCAGCCACACCTGTGATATACACACATTTGTCACCCAGAATGACTTCACTACATGCTGCTGCTGCCACTACCTTGTCACCTACCTGCCCATTGTTACAAGGCTCTCATCTCTCTCTACGTTTACTATTGCCATATCCAATCACTTGAAAATGCTACATGGTAGAACTAGGCAATGCAATAATACCTGATCAGTTTTTGTTGCATAATCTTTCCATCTCAATCTGATCTCTGCTTGCGGGGGATTGTCATAAGATGATACATATCGGGAAGCTTTGCTAGCACTATTTCTAAGTACATGTAAAGATTGTAATTTATAACGCAGCTATAAAAGATTGTGTGTTTTTTTTATTTTGCCTTGAGTTATGCTTTAATGATCTGTCGCATGCGGTCCCATAATACACATCAAAACGTTATGCCTGTCAGATTTCCTGGAAAGAGATCTGGAGGTTTTCATCCCTCCTTTCTTCCTTCCAGGCCATTGTGGGTGCTGTTTTTCACAGCATGCAATAATCGGACACTTGGCAGAAGATGTAGAGACCAGCATCTTCACAGCATGAATGGGCTCAGGAGAGGTTTATTCTGTATAGTTCAAGTATTGTCAATTTTCCGCTGCTTGCAGGAAGTAAAGGAAGGAAGCATCCTGAGTGCACATATAGCAAAGGGAGCAGCTCGGCTATGTCAGCCAAGCCACAACCGACAAAAGCTTAGAATTCACATGTATTCTGTAAGAGGTGCAGAAATTTACTGTAGTGTTATAGATTTGCTTTCATATCACTGTAATCTGACCTTATGTATTTAGTTACTTTTTATTGGAAGGGTCATTGTGTTTCATACAGAGTATTGCAGCTTGCTTTACATCCTAGCACCTGTGCTAAAAATGCCTTTGTAATGGGCATAGCTAGAGGCAACTACTGAATAAGATGTGCTTTAAGTAAAAAGCCTAAGGCCCCTGATAAAAAATATTTATGGGAGCATCCTTATACCTTTTTATATTCCTGTTCGTCTGTTTAATCAAATTATGTATAGTTTGTTCTTTTCCAGTAAGCCTGCTGGAGTCTCAGACAGCAGGTAGGAGGAAAACAAATGCTTCTTTGTGCTATACAAAATGTCATGCAAAATGTCTTTCATTATCCAGCAGACCTGTGGAGGGAGAAGGTGGTATGCAACTGTAAATGAGGTACAACTCTAGGCAAACCGCTAAATACAAAATCGAAATGGAGATAATCATTAATGAGAACTATTTTGGGTACGGTAAATACCGTAAAGCCATGATACAGCATATTGAATGAATTAAATTCTGTGGGTTGTGAAAGTGAGAGGCTCAGAGCTGCAGCATTAGGCTTAATGTACACGGGATGTTTTTACAACCTCTCCTGAACGATTTAACTTGACAGATAGTAACCCACGTTTAAAACGTCCGTTTTGCCGTGTTTACATTCTGTATTTAGCCACGTTTAGAAGCTATTGAGAATTTTTTTTTTTTTTTCCCAAAATACCCAAAAATGAAAAACGCCTGTAAAACGAAATGCGGCTAAACGCGAGTTACCGCATTTAGCCGTGTTTAGAAGCGTTTGGCGCCTTGAAATGCCTCTAAACTCAGTGTCTGAACTCATTTTTTTTGCTTTCCAAAAAAGTCCTCTAATCTCAACTGCCTAACAACGACATTAAACAAACCTGTGTACATGTACACATAAGATAACATTGAGTTCAGGGGCAGCTGAAAAAAGCAGCCAACTGCCTCTGAACGTCTGTTTACCAGCAGCAGTGTACATGAGGCCTTACTAAAAAACAAAAGAATGGATTGATGCCAAGCCAGAAGCTTCAGCAAATGTCAACTTTAACTGCATATGTTCAGTTTCCAACGTTTACTATGGCGACAAGTTCTCTTTACCAAAGATAAGACAATACAGGGTCTATGAAGTGCTAAGTTGGTTTTGATCCCATGCACAAAAAATGAACAGGAAATATATGAAATGTTAAAGTGATTGTAAAGGCTCAATTTATTTATTTTTTACCTAAAATGTAAAGAGGTTTATACTTGCCTGCTCTGTGCCCTGCTGTTGCACAGAGCGGCCCCTTCCTCTTCTGGGGTTTCCCTCCGGTACTGTCCGCTCCTCCTTTTCTCCGTGTGCTCCTATAGCATGCCACTTGCTATGAGGGCACATCTGCAGGCTTGTTCATCAGCTGGTCTGTTTGTGTGGCTATAGCCACACAGTGCGGCTCGGCCCCTGCCCCCTCCTCCTCTTTACTGGATTTGGTTGACCGTAATGCCAATGGCTCCCACTGCTGTCAACCTGCCCTGTGAGACCATGGAATGCATTGATCAGTTAAGGACTGTCCCAATGCTGATTTTACTTCTACAGGGCAACCCTCCTGTGCAGAATAGCTGACCTGCGGGTGCTGGGCACTGGATGTCCCTCGGCACACGCCGATTGTCGGGCAGAGAACGAACTGCGATCTGCCTATGTAAACAAGGCAGATTTCTGTTCTGATGGGGAGGGGGGATGCGCAGGGAAAGGAATGAATAAAATCCATCACTTCCCTGAGTAAAAGCAGCACACATAGTACACAAAAAGACTGGCTAGGCACGCAGTTACCTTTTTGATCGTCCTAGATGTTTAACCCCTTCCACCCAATGTCGGTGCATATTTTTAGCACTGATCACTGTATTAGTGTCATTGGTTTCCACAAAGTGTCAGTTATGCCGCGTACACACGAAGGGACAATCCCGCGGGATTATCCTCTGGACTGAAGTCCAGCGGATAATCCCCTCGTGTGTGGGCGCCGGCGGACTTTTTGGAGCCAAAGTCCGGCGGACCAAAGTTTTAAGTTTGGTTTTAAAATTATCCGCTGGACTTGGCAGTCCAGCGGACAATCCCGCCGTTAGTGGGCAAGTCCGCGGGACTTTTGAAATGAACGGACTTGCCGCTCATCGGCAAGTCCGTTCATTTAGCACGTGACTTCAGGTTACGTAGCTAGCGTAGGCAGTTACTGCCGCCGCGCTGGCTCCGTGACCTGGCATGGATTTAAAGGGACTCCCCACGCCGAAAAAACGGCGTGGGGGTTCCCCCCAAATCCATGTCAGACCCTCATCCGAGCACGCAGCCTGGCAGGCCAGGAAAGGGGTGGGGACGAACGAGCGCCCCCCCCCTCCTGAGCCGTACCAGGCCGCGTGCCCTCAACATGGGGGGTGCCCTGGGGAAAGGGGGGCCGTGCGGCCCCCCCACCCCAAAGCACCTTGTCCCCATGTTGATGAGGACAAGGGCCTCTTCCCGACAACCCTGGCCGTTGGTTGTCGGGGTCTGCGGGCGGGGGCTTATCGGAATCTGGGAACCCCCTTTAATAAGGGGGCCCCCAGATCCCGGCCCCCCACCCTATGTGAATGAGTATGGGGTACGATGTACCCCTACCCATTCACCTAAGGTGTAAAATGTAAAGTACAAAAACACACACACTTTTGAAAAAATCGTTTATTGCACTGCTCCGGGGGTCTTCTTCCGTCTTGGGGGTCTTCTCGCCGGACTCCCCCGCCATTTACCAAGCTCTTTTACCGAGCGGGGGAAGTCCGGCTACCTTCTTCGTCGCCGCCGCCGTCGTCTGGGGGTCTCGATCCGCCTTCGGGGGTCTTCCGGGGGTCTCTTCTGTTCTTGCGGCGGTCGTCGTCTTCCGCGCCGCCGGCGCCTTGTCCTTCTTGTCCTTCTTGTCCTTCTTGATCTTCTTCTTCTTCTTGTTCTTCTTCTTCCGATGTTGACCCGACGCTCTCTCTGCCCGGAATGCCTGTGCCGCTCTGCGCTGAGACTTATATAGGGACATGGGGGACAGGGTCACATGCACATGTCACATGGTGACCCCGCCCCCTTGTGTTGTCACAGTCCCGGAGGATGCTGGGACTGTGACATCGCAAGGGGGCGGGGTCACCATGTGACATGTGCATGTGACCCTGTCCCCCATGTCCCTATATAAGTCTCAGCGCAGAGCGGCACAGGCATTCCGGGCAGAGAGAGCGTCGGGTCAACATCGGAAGAAGAAGAACAAGAAGAAGAAGAAGAAGAAGATCAAGAAGGAGAAGGCGCCGGCGGCGCGGAAGACGACGACCGCCGCAAGAACAGAAGAGACCCCCGGAAGACCCCCGAAGGCGGATCGAGACCCCCAGACGACGGCGGCGACGACGAAGAAGGTAGCCGGACTTCCCCCGCTCGGTAAAAGAGCTTGGTAAATGGCGGGGGGAGTCCGGCGAGAAGACCCCCAAGACGGAAGAAGACCCCCGGAGCAGTGCAATAAACGATTTTTTTCAAAAGTGTGTGTGTTTTTGTACTTTACATTTTACACCTTAGGTGAATGGGTAGGGGTACATCGTACCCCATACTCATTCACATAGGGTGGGGGGCCGGGATCTGGGGGCCCCCTTATTAAAGGGGGTTCCCAGATTCCGATAAGCCCCCGCCCGCAGACCCCGACAACCAACGGCCAGGGTTGTCGGGAAGAGGCCCTTGTCCTCATCAACATGGGGACAAGGTGCTTTGGGGTGGGGGGGCCGCACGGCCCCCCTTTCCCCAGGGCACCCCCCATGTTGAGGGCACGCGGCCTGGTACGGCTCAGGAGGGGGGGGGCGCTCGTTCGTCCCCACCCCTTTCCTGGCCTGCCAGGCTGCGTGCTCGGATGAGGGTCTGACTTGGATTTGGGGGGAACCCCCACGCCGTTTTTTCGGCGTGGGGATTCCCTTTAAATCCATGCCAGCTTGCGGAGCTAGCGCGGCGGCATTTACTGCCTACGCTAGCTACGTAACCTGAAGTCACGTGCTAAATGAACGGACTTGCGATGAGCGGCAAGTCCGTTCATTTCAAAAGTCCGCGGACTTGCCCACTAACGGCGGGATTGTCCGCTGGACTGCCAAGTCCAGCGGATAATTTTAAAACCAAACTTAAAACTTTGGTCCCCCTGAAGTTACGTTCGAAATGAACGGACTGCTCCGTGTGTGGGCAAGTCCGTTCATTTTCAAAAGTCCCGCGGACTTTTGGCCAGCGGATTATCCGCTGGAGAAGTCCGTGCGTGTGTGGGCAAGTCCACACGCTCGGAAAGTCCAGCGGACCTAGCTGGAAAGTCCCGCGGGATTGTCCGCTGGACTAGGTCCGCCGGCAAAAGTCCGTACGTGTGTACGAGGCATAAGTATCCGACTGTCTGCTGCAATATCGCAGTCTCGCTAGAATTCGCTGATCACCACCATTTACTAGTATAAAAAATATCCAGTATATATACTGTATCATAGTTTGTAGAGGCTATAACTTTTGCGTAAACCAATCAATATATGCTTAACAGGATTTTTTACCACAAATGTGTTGCAGAATACATATTGGTCTAAATAGATGAAGAAATTAAATTTTTTTTTTTTTTTTTTGTTTTGTTTTTTTTTTTTATAGCACAACAAATAACACGCAGTGGTGATCAAAAGAAAGCAAAAAAACATGTGACTTAAGAATCAATTTAATCCTCAGTATATCTAGTATTTGAGTTTGTTCTTGGCAACAGATTGAACATATCAATACACAGGAGAACTGCTTTGGGCTTCATTCATACCAGCAGCTCCAAGGTGCGTTTTAATGCACAGTGTACTAAAATAAGTAATTTTACTGCACGGAACTGTCACATTGTTAGCAAATTCATACTTATTTTTGCAGGAAAGGCATAGTAACTGATATATAACTTGTTGCAAACACATGAACAAATGCAAGAAGACTGATGTAAATGTATGTAAAGACCTATAAACAAAGAAATAAATAAAATAAAACATTTTTTTGTTGATAAGCCATCCATTCTGAAAGCTAACTCTCATAGCCGACATTTACTAACCCGAAGAACAATGGGTTCTATTGGTACGAACAACTAATTAGCTAGTAAACCAATTTCCATTCAGTGTCTTTCCCATAACCTAATCGGTTTTAGAAAATGAGAAATGATAACTTACATTATTATCACAGTAGAATATTATTCTTCGGGATGAATACTTACCATGGGGAAAATTAATTGTATTTTGTGCTATAGGGAAAAAATGTTATCATAAAAGAAAGCAAATTTTAAATAAAAACAGGCAAACCTTTAGGTGAACCTACACCTAAGAACATATCAGTTTTTGGTTATGGTGGCTGAATTAACCGCCTTTATTTAGGCTTGCTTTTTTATTTTCCTCTGATGAACTGCCCAGTCAGGGCCGCTAATGAGGCAGTACAGCCAGCCTAGCCAGCCCTTCTGTACTGGGCCCAGGCCCCATAAGTTCAAAAGGGGGGGCCGGGGCACCTGCTGAGCAGGTGAGCCACCTGTACTGCTTTTCTGCTGGCAGACATCGATCCCCTTCTGCCTCCCCCTACAGCGCTGTTGAAGAAATGGATTCTGGACAGCTGCACTCCGATAAGCCTTTATTGTAAAGAATAGTCAACATTCATGTGACAACAGAAGCAGGACAAGCTACTGACGCATTTCACAAAAATCATTGTTGCTTAGGCATTGCTATGCCTAAGCAACAATGATGTGAAACGTGTCACATGAACGTTGACTATTCGTTACAATAAAGGCTTTTATCGGAGTGCGGCTGTCCAGAATCCATTTCTTCAATATTGCTCCTGCTGAGCCTGCACCTGGCTTCCACTTTGAAGAGGGTGTTTTCTTCAGTACACCACCTGGAGCAGTTCACTCTTTTGTCCCCCTGCAGCGCTGCCAACTTCTTCTTCACTCCCTCCATCCAGCAGGGATGCAGGGGGATCACTTCTAGCATCTATGCCTTTATCCCCCTTGCTTTCCAGGCCCCCCTGTGCACCCCTTTTACCCGCAGCATTGCCGGTTTCCCTCCTCTACTCTTCCACTGGCAGCTGCTGCAGGCACACAAAGGGATGTTTTGAGTATAAAGAGTGAGAGAAAGGGAAGCGTTAAATATGTCATGTAATAATGATTTTAGTGTATTTTTGGCAAAAAATATAATTTGATATTTTCTGGGGGTGGGGGGAGCGGGGCCCTGTCAGGTAGGCAGTATGGGGCCCCCATGACTTCTAACAGCAGCCCTGCTCCCAGTGAAAGACTTTTGGCCTAGGTAGACACTTACTCATTGTGCTTTGTCTATTGAGGAGCAGTGTTGTTACCCCAAGCTGGTCTCCTGATTTAGTCTACAAAAGGTGTTGCTCATTTCCACGACTTTTGGGGGAGGTGTTCTGTAGTCCAACGGGAGGAGAACTCAGATAGGCATGATAACTACTTGGGATTTTAGTGCAGCAATGGCAGTGTTCCCACCACAGGAAACTAGAAGCGTACTTGATTTCTATTAGATCAACAGCCATTTTATTGACTTCTTTACGTCCAGTGTATTTGAAGAGGCCTGTTGAAATGTATGTGTATAGCAGAGATTTACTGAAGTTTGTTTTTTGCCCAGATCTACACTTTGTCTTTCATGCGTCAAAGAGGTGCCTCCTCTCCATGGGTTTATCTTCCCAGTGTAACTGGAAGTACATGTGAGAGGAGAGCAGAACAAATGAACCTTTATTCCTTTGCTGTCTGTAGAAGAGGTATAGTTTTCAGTCTACGGTGTCTACATTGCTCAACCAACTGTACCACACTTTAGAAAATTTTTATAATTCAGCAAGGCTGTTATTGTTGTCTGTTCAAAATGCTTCTTTTTTTCCAAGATGCCATAAAGGTTCCAACTTTTGAGGATGATCATTTTCCAGGCTGCAGAATAAAGCACGTACTGTTTGACTGAGTGTTGATTCTGGAAATAGGCTGTATCCCACATACTTAAAGTATAAATGAAATAATTCTGTCCCTTACCCTTGAGTGGCACCAAATCACATAACTCCTTTATGTGTACAAGTCCACATTATATAAAGTCATTTTTTATTTTTTTCCAGGTTCAAGGTGCCAGTTTTCGAGGCTGGAAGGATGTGACTTCCATATTCAACAAAGATGATGAACAGCAGCTGTTAAAAGGATCCAAATCTCCGAAGTCTAAAGCGTAAGAACAAACAGTAACAAATGCATGCTGGTTTTATTCACTAAATAGAGCAATAAAAATAGGCAAAGTCTGGTAACTCACTGCGACCAATGACAGTGCCCCTGGTGTCACCTGGTGTGGTAGAACCTTGGGGTGACACCATGTTGTCCTGTCGCTGCTCCTGGCACAAATTCCCTGGCAAATTCCCCCTCCTAGCACAAATACCCCCAACCCCCTCTCCTAGCACAAATCCCTCAAGCACAAACCCTCTCCTAGCACAAATGCCCCAAGCACAAATCCTCCCTATCCCCTCTCCTAGCACAAATCCCCCAAGCACAAACCCTCCTCTCTTCTCACAAACCCCCCAATCCCCTCTCATGGCACAAATCCCTCCTCCTCGCACAAATCCCCCCCTCCTCACACAAACCCAGCCAATCCCCTCTCATGGCACAAATCCCCCTTCCTGACACAAATCCCCCCCCCCCCCCCCCCCCCCCCAATCCCCTCTTATACCACAACCACCCCCCCCCCCCCATCCCTCCTTTTTAGCACAAATTCTCCTACCACCTCCCTAGCGTGTATACCCCCATTCCTTCGCCTAGCACAATTCCCCTTCTCCCCCTGGGAGAGGTTCAGGTTGTTCTGTGTTCTCTCGCATGTGTCATCTGTGATTCTCCATACAGCAGACAACACAGGATTGGACTGTACACAGTTTGATCTCCCGCAAGCAGGGAATGCAAATGCAGATGTAAGAGCGATCCTGTGTCATATTCTTTAAGGAGGATCGCTCTGCTGACAGGAGGGGGGGAGTGTACAGCCCGCACTCCCAGCTCTCTCCTCTGTCATTTTCTCTTTTGTGGACACTGCTCCAGGCTGCTCTCCCCTGGTCCTGGCCATGAGTGCAGGAAGGGAGGGAACAACAACAAAATCCTTAAGCGATAGAGCTGTAAGTCATATGTGGAAATGTCATAACCCAACAAGGTTTGATGGACTAGAACCCAGTGCAGCCGCCAACCACTGGAAAAATGAGTATGAAAAAAGACTACTTCTAGGAGGTGCTCTATGAGTTAAATTCAAAGAGTACATATTGCAAACATGAATAATAAAGAACTTGTTTTTTGCACTGTAGGCCAATCAAACAAGGACTACAAGGAGGCTTGAACTTTAAAAAGACTGCAATGGTCAAAGTATATGACTAGAATAAAAATAATAAATGTTAAAAAAGCAAACAGTACCACTAGTGACTTCTGGATGGAGAAGGATTAACCCAATCCAAAAGGCCTGCTGGTAAAACATGGAGAGGGGGTACCATAGGCCATGTTGGGACTGGTGGAGGCCTGGTTGGGAAAGTTGCAGCCATCTGCCAGCAGTGTGAAGATGAGGCTGGTCCTGTATCCAGAGGTGGTGGAATCAGAGTGCAGGAAGGACACACATTCTTTATTATTCATGTTTAACTCCATAGAGCACCTCCTAGAAGTAGTCTTTTTTTGGGGGGGGGGATAGAGGGAAGACTAGGTACAGCAGCCTTGTGGTAGCACAGCTAAAATAAACACCCCCCCCCTCTAGATCCAGCCATTGTACCACCCCTCTAACAGGTGTCACTCGGGTGTGGTCCGCACCCCCATATCGATGCCCCTGACCAATCAGAAAATCTCTTAACTGCTTTAACTAAGGGTTACTGGTTTCTGTTGGGTTTACTGCTCTTTGCCTGTTGTCTTTATTTGCAAATGTTGGCCCACCCAAAATTGATTGATATCTTCATTTTTAGTCGATGCTGCAGAGTTAAACCTTCAGACACGCTTTTTGGACACTTTGTTGGTGAGCTCTCCCAGTTCCTGGGTCTGCCTACCTTCTGTGGCCATTATAAGGACCTTCCATGTGGATTTTTTTTTTTTTTTTTTTTTTTTCTTTGCCATTATTGAAATGCATCAGAAGACATGAACAATTAAGGGTAATGGGAATACCCAAAAATGTGTAGACAGGAACAGTTGGAAATAAAAAAAAACAAATAAAATATTACTTTTTAGTTAGATTTTTTAACTCTTCTATTATACTTTTATTACACCCAAAAAGTTCATAAAACACGTAAATAAATGTATTTATCGTACATCACGGGACACAGAGCAGCCATAATAATGACTATGTGGGTTATACGCCACCTGGTGAATGGATACTGGCAGATAGTCAAACAGGTAGTCCTCCCCTATATAACCCCTCCTACACAGGAAGTACCTCAGTTTTGTATCAAAGCAATGAATAGCTCAAAAATGATGTGAGGGACCGCTGTGTTTAGTGATGTTCTCCAAGAAAAGGATTTTACAGGTAAGCTGTAGGAAAAATCCAAATTTTCTTTACCATACATCACAGAACACAGAGCAGCCATAATAATGGCTATGTGGGAGTTTTTTCACCAGTGTCTGTAAGGTGGTGGTCACTGATTTGATGCATGTGCTCTTGG
Source organism: Lithobates sylvaticus (assembly GCA_028564925.1). NCBI lineage: Eukaryota > Metazoa > Chordata > Amphibia > Anura > Ranidae > Lithobates > Lithobates sylvaticus. The sequence continues at coordinate 334,725,305 of CM053028.1, read as the reverse complement.
AGGTCTGGGAATATTGAGAATCAAGGACTTCAATCGGATCCATTCTAAAAAGTTGTCAGCCAAAATGGATGGTACCCGCGGCTCATTGGAAGGAGAGACGATTCCTCGAGGTTTGCCTCTAAGGCAGCCTTACGGCGCTGGACCCTGCGTAATGGAACCCTGTCCAAGGTGCTTTCCTGCAGGATGCTATATAGGTCAAGGGGAGTGGACCCCACATTAAGGGGGACCCAGTCCCTGAAGGTCTTTTATGACAAAGCCCGCTGTAATGGGTGAAGATTAAAAAAAAATAAAATAAAAAAAAGTTTGTACTGTCTGGTCTTCGCCCAGTAGCCCCTAGGGGCAGTGTGCGGTTTAAAACATGCTTTGTATACTTAGGAGTATGGGCTGCCATTTCTCCTCCAGCCACTAGAGGGTGCAGGGGCCTATTTCTATATAGGCAGGGATTGGAGGGGCGGCCATTGTTTGCCATGTTGGATGGCAGGTTCAACAGGGCCTCTTGAGACAACAGCAGCCCATGGATACTACTGACGTGTGAGTACTTACTATGGGAGAACTGTGTGGCCAGACAAGTCATTATTTACTGCATGCTTACTGCTTAATCCGGGGGGCATGTACAACTGTAAGTCGATACACCCCTGTATGGGTAGCAGTGCACTTTAAAGTGTCTCCAGAATGTGTATTTGGCACAAAAATAGTATGGGGCCTGGTGTAGTTGAACAGGTGCATATTTACAAACTGGCTTAAGCTCATGCTTTCTGAAAGGCAGAGTTGCATAAGACACGTTTGCATAGATACATGTTGCATGTTGGTCAATTGATGCATAGACACATTCTTTCTTACTTACATATACACATATTGCATACATGCGTACTACCATAAAAATGCATGTTTACTTAAACTGCATACATTTGTGTTTTGCATTAAATTGCATAAATATGTGCTTATTACATTAACCGCTTAAGGAACTCTGCAGGTAAATCTACTAGATTCCAAGTTCTATAACAAGTTGATACGGGTTGTGTCTGGGCTCAGTGTCCCACTGGCAATAGGGGTAGATGCACTGGTAACACCTTAGGGGGACCAGTTCTGCCTTATTTGACGCTTTCCCTGTTTCAACTTTTGCCACATCCAGGAAGTGGCACCCGCAGAAATATGTGAGGTGTGAGATTTTATTTTTCTTTCTTCAATCTGTAGGGGAAAGGAGATTGGCCTTAAGTACCGTTAAGGGTCAGAGTTCGTCCCTATCCATTTTTTTTTCGAGGCCGTTCTTTCTCACTCCTTGATTCATACTTCATACAGCGTGTAATGTAGACAGTCCCGCCTGTCAAGCCACTCTTGTGTCCTTGGTACTTTAAATTTGATCTTGACTGTTCTTGCAGAGGCCACTTTTTGAACCAATTAGGAGATTCTGTTGGTCCTTTATCTCGGAAAGTGGCTTCTTTGGTTGCTATCACTTCACTAAGTGGAGTGTCGGAGTTGGCGGCTCTTTCATGCAAGGGTCCGTTCTTGGTCTCGCATCATAAGGTGATGTTCCATCCTCATCCATTTTTATTGCCTAGAGTGGTGTCTAGTTATCACTTGAATCAAGATTGTGTCTTGCCTTCTTTTCTGATCCTCAGTTGGCAGGAGTAATGCATACTCTGGAGGTAGTTCAGGCGGTCAGAATTACTTGAATTGTCGGTACAGGTCAGGAATCCTGGTTTGTGCTGCCAGTAGAGCCCAGGATGGGCAGGAGGGATCCAAGTTAACCATTTTCATTGGATTTGCCAGTTAATTATTCAAGCCTATGGCTTGAAGGGGCAAGGTGCCCCACCCCTTTTTTGGTAAAAGTGCTCGCTACCAGGTGTGTGTGGGGCATCTTGGGCCATTCCCCATCAGGTGTCAGTGGCTCAGGATTTTAAGGCCACTACATGGTCTTTTTGTTCATACATTCACAGAATTTTACCAAATGGATATCAAAGCCACAGGGATACTTCTTTGGCCACAGTATGTTTTGGGCGGCAGAAGAAGTCCTTTTCAGGTGGCAGTTTCTGTGATGGTCTCTTCCTTCCCTCAAGTGCATTGCTTTAGGACATCCCACATAGCCATTATTATGGCTGCTCTGTGTTCCGTGATGTATGGTAAAGAAAATTTGGATTTTTCCTACAGCTTACCTGTAAAATGCTTTTCTTGGAGAACATCACTAAACACAGCTGTCCCTCACATCATTTTTGAGCTATTCATTGCTTTGATACAAAACTGAGGTACTTCCTGTGTAGGAGGGGTTATATAGGGGAGGACTTCCTGTTTGACTATCTGCTAGAGTCCACCTATAGGTGGCGTATAACCCACATAGTCATTATTATGGCTGCTCTCTGTCCCATGATGCACTCCAAGAAAAGGATTTTTCAAATTTAATCTAACCTAAAAAAAACTTAACTCAGCCCCTGAAGATAACTCCCAAATTGTATGCAAACCTTAACAATGGACTTCTTTATTTGCTCCATTTTGGTCTAGTATACCAATAAAAGTATTTTGTTGTAACTGTAGAAGTGTAAAAATATAATTTTTTGATAAAAAAAATCCTATTGGCTTGCAAACTCCTGTCTTCTCTGATTGTGATGCACTTATTTGCCTATTAGTCCAGCCCAGTCCACTTCCCCCAAAATCCAAAAACTGCACAGGTGGAAGGATTTACATGATTGCAACATCTGAGTCCAGGAAGTACAGTAGGTGTTGAACTTTTAGATGCTTAGCCACTTCAATACCAGACACTCCTGCCCAGGTCATTTTTAAGTTTTTTTAGCAATGTCACTGTCTTTTTAAATGACAATTAGTCAGTCATGCAACACTGTACTCAAATTACATTTTTATCAGAACTTTCTTTTGGTGGTATTTAAGCACCACTGGGTTTTATATTTTTTGCCATATACAGTAAATAAAAAAAAATACTGAAATCTTGAAAAACTTTTTCTAAGTTTGTTATAACATTTTGCAAATAAATAATCTTTCGTCATAAATTTAGCACAAAATGTACTCTGCTACATTTTTTTGGTAAAAATAACCCAAATCGCTGAATATTTTTTGGTCTGTATGAATGATCGTGTACTATCTATGGTGTGTATATATAATTGAAAATTGATCAGTCCTGATGTACTGACTGCCTATCTCATCTTTACGAGGCCCTAAAATGCCAGGACAGTACAAATACCCCCCTTTTTGGAAAGTAAACAGTCCAAAGTTTTTAGTAAGAAGCATGGTGAGTTTAACCACTTCAGCCCCGGACCAATTGGCAGCCAAAAGACCAGGCCCCTTTTTGCGATTCGACACTGCGTCGCTTTAACTGACGATAGCGCGGTCGTGCGACGTGGCTCCAAAACAAAATTGGTGTCCTTTTTTTCCCACAAATAGAGCTTTCTTTTGGTGGTATTTGATCGCCCCTGCGGTTTTTATTTTTTGTGCTATAAATAAAAATAGAGCGACAATTTTGAAAACAATGCAACATTTTTTGCTTTTTGCTATAATAAATATCCCCAAAAAATATATAAAAAAAACTTTTTTTTTTCCTCAGTTTAGGCCGATACGTATTCTTCTACATATTTTTGGTAAAAAAAATCGCAATTAGCGATTATTGATTGGTTTGCGCAAAAGTTATAGCGTTTACAAAATAGGGGATAGTTTTATAGCATTTTTATTATTAAAAAAATTTTTTTTTTTACTAGTAATGGCGGCGATCAGCGATTTTTATTGCGACTGCGAAATTATGGCGGACACATCGGACATTTTTGACACATTTTTGGGACCATTGTCATTCAAACAGCAATCAATGCTATTTAAATGCATTGATTCCTGTATAAATGACAGTTGTAGTGAAAGAGTTGACCACTAGGAGGAGGGGAGGGGTTATGGGCTGTGACGTGTGTGTGTGTGTGTGTTGTGTGTGTGTGTGTGTTTTTTTACATTAGGGGGCGGGGCTGACGTCTGACATCATTGATCGACTTTCCCGATGACCGGGAACAGCCAATCAATGACAGGCAGAGTAGGAAGCGCGGGGAGAGGTTTGTTTACACATACCTCTCCCCGTTCTTCAGCTCCGTGACCCGATCGCGGGACACCAGCGGCGATCGGGTCCGCTGGTCCCGCGGCCGGGGTCATGGAGCTCCCGACCGGGTCGCGACCCACGGGCGGGCATTTAAAGGATCACGTACAAGTACGTGATTTTGCCTGCCCGTGCCATTCTGCTGACGTATATATGCAGTGGGCGGTCGGGAAGCGGTTAAGTAGTAATTTTTTTTTTATTTGTCTTTTTTTTTTTTTGGAAAATTAAGAAATTAAATAAATAACATTTTGTTTGTTTTTTTTTTGGAATTTTAAGAAGTTATGTCACATATAGCATAGCATACTTATAATTACACCCCAAAATGCATTCTGCTATGCCTCCTGTTTATGGGGAAACCACATGTGTAAGACTTATAAACCGGACATTGTATCTTGTGTATTACACAAATCAACCAATTGTATCAAATTGGTCACCTCAGGACAAGTTGTCAGGGAATAGCTTAGTGTAGCCTCACCTATAACAGTCCCTGTTCCTATAGGCCAAGCAAGCTTAGTCTACTGGTATGTGACTGCCTAAAGAAATGTCATGTTCACTAGCCAGGAAGTCCAGGAGGCTTTAGAAAGGAAGAACGGAAGAGTGCCACATATGTGCAGATGGGTTAGTTCATGTACAGGCAAAGGATTGGTCCAGGCAACAGGCAGAAACATGGTCCATAAACAGGCCAGGATTAGTGCAGGCAGAAGCAACATTGCACTGGTGTGGTGGTTATAAGGAACATAGTTGCTGGTATACACTGGGACTGGTGTGGTGGTCAGGAAAACTGTTGCTTGTGGTAATCAGGATTCCAGCAACACTGGTCTTGCGACACTAACTGGTGTAGTGGTAAATGGAAAATTGTGATTGGCTGCACTATTATGGCTAATTCACACTTGAGGTTGGAGGTGGTTGAACCACCCCTAAACCCCTACCCCCTTTAGCAGCAGTGGGGGTAGCTAGGGTGTACACATTCCATGGCAGGAATTATACCCCCTGTACTCCTGCCAATTGTGACCCATGCAAGTGATGGGGTTGCTTGTGCAGGGTTAAGTAGGTGGTGAGGAGGCAATACAAGAGTTGTTATGGTGACACTGTGACTGATGTGGCAGTGATCAGGGACACTGTAAGGCCCCTTTCACACGGCTGGGTTGGTGTAGCCTCTGGATTCCTGCTGCAAGAATCTGCAGATTTTTGCTGCTGGAAAGACAGGGTTATGCAATCAGCAGCGGCTGGGACAGATAACTGCGTCCAGGCTCAGAAATCTGTGCCTATCCATAGCTGACCATTCTGTGTGCAGCTACATGTGAACAGAAGCAGCTGTTGGCCTGCCATTAGATTAAAAGGGCTGAGCAGGCACTGCTGACCAGATTTGCAGATTCTTGCCACAAAAATCCGGTGGCCGCACCAACCAAGGGCCCTAACTGGCTCGGCGGTGATTAGGGACACTGGGTGGCAGTAATTACAGACACTGGTTCTGTGACGGTGATTAGGGACACTGACTAGTGACTGTAAAAAAAAATATATAAGTTTTAAAAAAATATATTTTTTGTTGCATATCACTATAGTGCAGTACTACTCTGGGAAGGTGATCAGGATACATTTTTTACACTGATTGCTTGTTACACTGATGATCACTGGCTAAGATTCATGACAATTATTTACTTGGTGAGCCTGTGATCACTGTGATTGGTCACAGCGATCACATGGCACTTGGGACGATCACTCAGTTCCACTGTGTCTGGTTGACACAGCAGTCACAGATCAGGCCGCTGCACGCCCCAGGTGCATGACTCGGAGGACATCATATGATGTCCACCCAGGATAGTAGAACACTCTCCTGGCTGCATTAGTACAATAGGCTGGGTGGAAAGTGGTCAGAGATGGCTCCATCCTTATGTAGAGGAAAGCAGATGATGGCATTACCAGGGGAAGTATTTGGATCTCTGTGATAATACCTGCCAAGGTCTGCTTTAACTTTGTTATACATGTATAAATCCACTGATGAGTGTAAAATCAAGGCTATAGTTTCCTTTTTTATGATATTTTTTTTTCTTTTTTTAAAGAAAATCAAGAGTTATATGAGAAGATTTTTGAAATCCACCTGAGTATCAGCCTGTAATTCCCCTTTATTACCAGGCTATTTTGTTAGTTTTCAGCACTCTGATAGTTTTGACATTTTCTTGGCCGTGCAACATTGTACCCAAAATCATTTTATAACTTTTTTTTTTTTTTTTTTTTTTTGACAGTGGTTTTTGCTCTTAAATAATAAACACTGGGGTTTTTTATTTGTTACTATAAAAAGGAAAAAATACCCAACATTTTGAAAAAAAAATAACAAATAAGTGTACCAGTACAGTAACCCAGAAATGGCCCCCTTTTGGAAAGTAGATACCCCAAGCTGATCTAATTTTTGACACATATTTGTAAATGAAGAAATTTAGGGGTACAACATAAAGCTTGGTAATGGTGTAGTAGATACATTTAATGTACAGATCATACATAGAAGGATTAGGCTGTGAAGGGGTTAATGTACAGGTCACATACAGTTGGAGGATGGAAATGAAGGGTTTAATGCTGCTTCATATACATTTATTAATTTCCCGTTTATATTTTACAAGGATTTTTCTCTTTCCTCTGTTGGTTCACAGTTCGGTACACACCAAGTATGGAACAGCCGTCTGAACTGTTTTCTCCATGTGCATTCATGAAAAGCCCTGGGAAAATAACAGTTCCCCAATCTGTTGTCTAGGGTTAATGGTATAAAACGGGTTAGAAGATAAAACTACAGTTGGAAAAATACAGTAGTATAGAAAAGAATCGCCCCCTTTATAAAATCACATTTTGTGGCTTTGCAGCCTGAAATAAAAAAAAAAAAAAAAATCGTCTTTAGTCTAGCTGTATTAGTGCAACTTATAACATCCATATGAAAGAGAGAACGCCAACATGTCAGAAAAAAAAAAAAAAATTCAAAAACAGAATAACTGATTTGGAAAAATGGTTTACCCCCTTGTGTCAGTATTTTGTTGAACACACCATCGAAGGACATGTGTTAATTTTTCATGTCAGAGGTTTACAGCCACTTTATAAGTAGCTTTCTGATGGTAAACTGTCTAAAAATGCATGTTGTTTAGTGTAGTGTAAACTGTCCAAGGGGTTTCCCAAGGGGCAAATGTTTCCCATGATTACTCTGCAACAGACTGCCTACTCTACAATAACAAGTTTACTCTTGTCAATAGGAATACAATTAGGTTGTATATTGTTATGGCCTCTTTGTAACTTTTGTAACCAGTGTTTATCCTCATTATTTACAGAGTTTCCTTGAAGACAAAAGAGGAAGCCAAGACAGAGAAGAAAACCGGGTTTTGGGACAGTTTGGCAATAAAACAGAATGTTCAACCAAAGAAAGCAGATGAGATTGAGGGCTGGGAGCCCCCCCAGATCATGGTGGAAGAGGACCCAACATTTACAGAAGACCCTCTAGATGATAACCACTCCTGGCCAGGTTGGGAAGATGAAACAAAAGGTTCATCTAAGTACACAAATCTGAATAGTCCAGGGACTACGTCTAGGTGGAGCATTAAGTCAGCTGGCAAACTAGTTAGTATTAGAAGGCGGAGCAAAGGTAACCTGACCGACACCTGGGAAGAGCTAGAATGACAGCATTTGCAGTTTCACAATATGCAATATCTTCAACGAGGGTAGCAGGTTTCATAAGTTCTGTACTGTCATTTTTTTACCGAAACACTCAAGTATTGAATAGCTATGTACTTTTAGATTTATTGGAGTCCTACACTAAATTTGCACTCGTGTTCTTTATTTTTAAATTCAAAGTCAAAAATAGTTCTCTCCGAGAACCCACCTGAGAAATGTTAAGGTGGCATTACTTGTGCCTACATGACAGTCAGTCAGAAACCTGACTATAGTTGGTTTCACCAGAAACAGTAATTCCTTAGTGAATGTATACACTGGCTATAAATAACATAGACTGCCTTATACTGTTACCAGTAAAGGGTAAAATTTGCCTTGCACATTAACCTGTCAAGTGCCTGTATTTCACCTTGATAATGTATTTGTGATGCACAGCTTAATTTATTGATAAGTTAATTTTACCTGTTTCTGTTGCTTTTATGAAAATATTGTTGTTTTTAAAAGCTAGCCTTCGTAGAATGAAATTAAAGTATGTGTTTTGTGTATAATTTTATTTCAAGCTGTCTGAACCTAATTTCTCCAGCCAGTAAAGTACACAGTGTACTTCACATTAGACTATTGTATTATGCCTACTTGCATAATATCTGTATTAAACTGACCCTGTAATTCAGGTTTTGACAACCTTTGCTTCCAGGTGTCTTGAAACAATAAGGCTCAGTTGTGCTATTTTATAAAAAAAAAAAAAAAATCTGATGGGGAAATGTGTTGTCTATTGCAATCATTCTAATGCTACAGTTCTAACAAATACCGTACGATTTGTGAAAAAAATGCATGCATGTATCTGGTAGCCATAGACAACTCAGAAGTTCTTTCTGCAGTTTTTATTAAACTGCCTTACCATTCTTTGCCATCTAGTGGTCAAAAGCATTATACTTCTTAATGCCCCCAGAGGGGGTAGACTGTCTTAAAGTGAACCTGAGCCTGGAATATTCACATTAAAGTATTATTTACATATATTAAACAAGAATTTAGCAAGTACGGTACTTGCATATGTTTAAAAAAAAAAAAAAACAGTTTAATCAAGCGTTTTAAAACCAGACATAATTCATCTCTGTGGCTATAGGCAAAATTAAATTTTAAAGTTTAACACTGGCACTGAAGTCTTGAATTGGTTGTAAATGATCACATTGTAAGACAGCCCATTCAGTTTAAAACGGAAATGAAAGGCAAAACATTTTTGTAAAGATATAAAAAAAATTATAAATACCCTTTTCCCTTTTTTATACGTGATCAAATTCTCTCTGTTCTCAGCTGCATAAGAGCTGGGGGGAGGAGAAACAGCAGGACACTGAGCAGTGAATGGCTGTGCAGTGGGGGCATAAGTCTGGTCATTGGAGGAGCGTACACTGATTTCCCAGCATAGCTAGAGAACTTACCACGGTGTGCTTTCCTGCTTAGTGTGGTCAGTTTTGAATAGGAAAGGAAGGGGCCTGGCAGGGAACACCAGGTATTTCACTTAAAGGAAGCAATGCAAAGAGAACAGGAGACTTTCTCATACAAGTACATGGTACATCAGGCACATATCAGGAATATGAAATGTTGGGGTAACAAACGCTTTAATTCTTTCCTATGGGGTGCAGAATTTTGGCAGCCTGCCAGCCCTCTAATGTAAACATACACCGAGTGTCTCTAAGCTATTAGAAACTGACTGACTGAAATCAGGCTTTAGAATGTTTGTTTTTTTGTTTGATCTTTGAGGAGGATTTATTTAACTTTAAAGTGCTTGTAATACGTGAAGATAAAAAACTTTCTGTATGCTGCTCCTCCCACAGCCCCTAATACTCGCCTGAGGGAAAGGAAAATCCTCCCACTGAGCCATTGTTTTTCCCAGGGGGGGGGGGGGGCACCGCTGGGAGAACACAGCGATTATAGCTACTAGCATTAAACGCATGTAAAATACGACTGGCTGGTTGTACTCATACATGGTTTGAATACATGGTTTGAATCACGGCCAAGATTTAAACCATCTATGGCTGGCTTTAGAAGCAGCATTGAGAGCTTGTTTTAAAGCTCTTTTTTACATTTTGTTAACACACAAATACTTTAATGTCTATAGTGTGGACACAGCTACACTTTAAGTCTGCGATCAACTAGAACTCCTGTATTCATGTGATTAATGTGTATAGATGTGCTGGTTCTGCATCTTTTACAAAGTGTATACAGGAGCAATAAGATCATTGGTGCTGTCACCACCATGAAGTATGAACTCACAGGCTCCTTCAGTATGGCAGATAGTATTAATTTGCATAAGTTCAGTCTCTGCAGTGACTAATTGAAAATCTTGTCTCATTGATCAGACTACAGTACACCTACATGGTTGCTGTAGGTTACAAAAATTTGGAAATTGTTAGTTTGTGCTGCCTCACTGAATAAGCTTAGAAGTTTCAAAGTGATACTAAGAAGATTGTCACCATGACACATTGAAGAAATGTCCCTTCCTGCAATGTGCATTCAATGTCGGAATGTGATAGTTCTAGAAACACCAGGGAGCCACTAAATGTCTACCTCTGCTGTAGACCAAAAAATGTCGGAGGATTTTTATTGTGTTTTTGTCTCATATTATGTAAGAGAATGAAGTTTTTTTTCCTTCATGTGAGACTCCTTTTTCTTTAGATGATTTTTTTGTATATATAGAATGATAAAACATCTTTTTATTAAAATGAAGAAAGAGTACTATTATTCATGCTTGTCAAGATTGCTAGTTGTTGATACGCATGGTAAGTGACTGAGACTTTACCAAGGTGAAATCAATTTGGCTGACATGTTCAGTCAGTAAGTCCATGCATTGTAGCATTCATTCTGTATGTTTAATGAACTGTTTTGTTAGAATCATTGTTTAAGTAACTGAAAGAAATGTTCTTTGTATTTTTTTTTTTTTTTTCCTTTCATCTTGAATAAAGAATCCAGTTGCACCAAGAACAGTTACATTTTTGTGTGTATTCTTGCTTGTAATATAGGAGGTGATTTCTGGTTTAGATACAGAGTACCTTTTTAAACATAAATATACGTAGACCATTGCCTCCTGCAGTGTTAATATTTTTTATTTTTTTTTAGAAAATGTATTGTTTTTTGTATTGATACTTTCAAAGGTTGGTGCAGTTGGCGGAAATCTGTTACAGAAGTGCCTAGCCATAGAGGAATTATTTTGCCTAAAATGAAACTCCTATGGCAGTGGGTGTTCTATAGTTTGATTTCAGACTTCTGGCAAAAGAAATTGATTTTATGCCGGTACTCTGTACACATAAAACATGCTGTGTTAGGGTTTGTTCTAAGCCACCTCACATAAATGTTGAAGTTCAAATGCTACAGACTGAAAAGTCAGCATACAAAGATAGACATCAAAAATATAAATAGAACTATATAGGAGTAGCAGCAGATCAGCTTTAGCCCTCGTTCACTCTGAGGGCGGGTTTGAAATCATTTCAGTGTGAGTTTGGGGGCGATTTTAAAAGACCTCTGTGAAAGTTCATGCAGACATGTCTATTAAAATGGCCCCCCGAAGTTGCCAACGTTTTTTGCACTATTCGGATGGTGCCGCTGCCGACAAATGGGTGGCGTTTTGAATAGGTGGTCAAATTGGCCTGATGTTGAACGGGGGCTAAATCTGATTTCTTTGTAATTCAATGAAGCCACAACACATATACCACCTCACAAAGTATGAGTTTTCCTACTAAAATCTGTTTTGTGTAATTTCCCCTCTCTCAGCTTCCTGCATCAAAAATCACTTTTACAAATCCAAGGTGAATATGAATATGGTAGATGGAGGTTAGAGACATTTTGACATGTTTTACACCAAGGATGCTAGACCTATAAGTCTGACTTGTGTTCATTTTTTTTATAATGCTAGGCTCAATTCATTGCACAATAATTCATTACATACAATTCTTATTTGCCATATCAACTAATATTACGAAAAACGCTATAAAAAAAAAAAAAAAAAAAAAATCAAACATCAAGAGCCAAGGGGAGTTGAAAATAAGTTGCATGGCAAAAAATGGTTGTTATGGAAAATAACATCCCCTTTATGGAGCCTATTGATAAGGGATGATAAGCACAGATAATTCATTAAAAAAAATAGAATAATGCTGGCCATATACGGGTCGAATTTCGAAAGAACTTTCTTTTGAAAATCAGAAAATTTGTGCGTTTTGTGATTCGATGGTGCCACCATTGATTTCGAAATTCGATCAACCAAACCTTCAATTTCACCTCATGTTCCTATAGAAAAGAATCTTTTCTTTCCGGGAATTTTCTTTTCTTGCACATGCGCATTTCTTTTTCGATTTACATTTCTCGCACGATTCTCCCATCATTGATTCGAAAATCATGTTTTTAAAAAAAAATTTCCAACATTTCCGATTATTAAAATTCGATGGCTACACGAAAATCGGCCGTTGCTGCAGACCAATAATGGTGTGAAATTGGTACGAAAATGCTTAGATAAGATTTTCGAAAGAAAATTCTTTCGAAATTTGACCCGTGTATGGCCAGCATTACACATGTTTCAGATGTTTCAAAAACACAGGCTGTCTGTATAAATATGATCAGTTTGCATGAGGAAAGAAGTTGAAATATGGACAAATGCTATTGAGCTGATATATTTAGAATTTGAAAAACATTTGATGTTAGAGGGTGGAAAGCAATGTGTAATTGTAATATTCAAAATGGGATAAAACTAGCAATGGTGTTGCACAACGATTTAAATTAACAAGATTTGTATTGCAAGGGGCTGCGCAACACCTTATTTTCCACTGGCTTTTGAGGTATTGCTGTATTCAGATGTCAGTGGTTGCTGCTGTTTAATTGTTTTGCACTAATATGTGATATGCTATACTATTTTTAATTCATTATTGTGCTAAGCACAGTTTTTCTTCCTGTATTATGTCTAGAATGTACTTGGCATCCATCTGAATTTCTTTCAACGAACAGGTGAGTTATGACATATCCTTTTATAAAGTGCTGCAAAGGTCTCTAGTGGATTACACTTACACCTATGTTACACATGAGGAAAAGCCAAGAGCAATCCATTCTAGTCTGATTTTTGGGCCGCCACTACTACTTTCAATTTTTTTAATTTAAAGCTACTGTAAAGTCAGACCTATTGTCCTAGCTATTTTTCTAGACAATGCTGCGCTTTCTTATATAAAACTCAGGAAGCTTTATTGTAACATAAATCCTGACTAGTGCATAGATGTTAAAAGTTGTATACAAATGTGCAATAATCACAGTCTTCCTGTATAACATAGAGAGGGGGCACTTGCTCCTTTTCTTTGTAAGTCTTATTAGTCTTATCTATATTTAGCTTTACACCCTCAGGGAACATGCGTCACCTTCCTCTCTTATCACCTCAGTGCCCCAGGCCACATTTCCTGGCTTCCTATGTGGCTGTTCTGTATTGCACACCCCACCTCTTAAGCCGCATACACACGAGCGGATTTTCCGTCAGAAAAATCTTGGATGGTTGTTCCGATGGAATGGGACCAGAGGCTGAAAACTTTAATTTAAAATGTAATGTTAATATAATAAATACACACAGACTGAAGATATGGATAAAAATGTCCGTGGTCCTTTATTATTGGCATAAAAATAATACCAATTTAAAATAAATTTTTCTTTACAACCAATACTAAACAATACCAGAATAATATAGTTCAGCCATCAAAGCTCGAACTATATATTAAAATATTAACATTCAATAGTTCAGCCATCAAAGCTTGAACTATATTTAAATAATTATACCAACTACCAACTACCCCTAACTTACAGCAGATGGAATCAACCACAGAACATAAACGACACCAGCCACAAAACAAGAACCATGACATAGGGAGGGGGGGGGGGGTGTTTCTCCTTGAAGCTCTCCCGTTGAAGTGATGACCGTTCATTTTTCCTTTCTTCATATAGGTTCTTCAAGTCACCTGACCTTCTTAAAATTACAGTTTTATAAATAAAGTTTATTAACAGTTAAATAACCATTAACTCCTTTGTTTTAGTCCCTGGTGCCATAGGCAGGGCTCACTATTTACAGTGGTGTGAAAAAGTGTTTGCCCCCTTCCTCATTTCCTGTTCCTTTGCATGTTTGTCACACTTAAGTGTTTCGGAACATCAAACCAATTTAAACAATAGTCAAGGACAACACAAGTAAACACAAAATGCAATTTGTAAATGAAGGTGTTTATTATTAAAGGTGAAAAAAAATCCAAACCATCATGGCCCTGTGTGAAAAAGTGATTGCCCCCCTTGTTAAAACATACTATAACTGTGGTTGTCCACACCTGAGTTCAATTTCTCTAGCCACACCCAGGCCTGATTATTGCCACACCTGTTCACAATCAAGGCATCACTTAAATAGGAGCTGCTTGACACAGTAAGGTCCACTAGAAGATCCTTAAAAGCTACACATCATGCCGAGACCCAAAGAAATTCAGGAACAATTGAGAAAGAAAGTAATTGAGATCTATCAGTCTGGAAAGGGTTATAAAGCCATTTCCAAAGCTTTGGGAATCCAGCGAACCACAGTGAGAGCCATTATCCACAAATGGCGAAGACATGGAACAGTGGTGAACCTTCCCAGGAGTGGCCGGCCGCCCAAAATTACCCCAAGAGCGCAGCGACGACTCATCCAAGAGGTCACAAAAGACCCCACAACAACGTCCAAGGAACTGCAGGCCTCACTTGCCTCAGTTAAGGTCAGCGTTCATGCCTCCACCATCAGGAAAAGACTGGGCAAAAATGGCCTGCATGGCAGAGTTCCAAGGAGAAAACCACTGCTGAGCAAAAAGAACATCAAAGCTCGTCTCAATTTCTCCACAACACATCTTGATGATTCCCAAGACTTTTGGGACAACATTCTGTGGACCGATGAGACAAAAGTGTAACTCTTTGGAAGGTGTGTGTCCAAGTATATCTGGCGTAGAAGGAACACTGCATTTCAGAAAAAGAACATTATACCAACAGTAAAATATGGTGGTGGTAGTGTGATGGTCTGGGGCTGTGTTGCTGCTTCAGGACCTGGAAGACTTGCCGTGATAAAAGGAACTATGAATTCTGCTGTCTACCAAGAGATCCTGAAGGAGAATGTCCGACCATCTGTTCGTGTACTCAAGCTGAAACGAACTTGGGTTCTGCAGCAGGAAAATGATCCTAAACACACCAGCAAGTCCACCACCGAATGGCTGAAGAAAAACAAAATTAAGACTTTGGAGTGGCCTAGCCAAAGTCCTGACCTGAATCCTATTGAGATGTTGTGGTATGACCTTAAAAAGGCCGTTCATGCTCAAAACCCTCTAATGTAACTGAATTAGGACAATTCTGCAAAGATGAGTGGGCCAAAATTCCTCCAGGACGCTGTAAAAGCCTCATTGCACGTTATCGCAAACGCTTGGTTGCAGTTGTTGCTGCTAAGGATGGCCCAACCAGTTATTAGGTTTAGGGGGCAATCACTTTTTCACACAGGGCCATGATGGTTTGGATTTTTTTTCACCTTTAATAATAAACACCTTCATTTACAAATTGCATTTTGTGTTTACTTGTGTTGTCCTTGACTATTGTTTAAATTGGTTTGATGTTCCGAAACACTTAAGTGTGACAAACATGCAAAGGAACAGGAAATGAGGAAGGGGGCAAACACTTTTTCACACCACTGTAGCTCTTCCTGCCTTTCATTCCACTCAAGCTTGGCTTGCATACACACGGTCACACAAGTTTGCCGAATTTTCGACCGACAAGTACGTGGTGATGTACAACACTACGACGAGCTGAGAAAATGAAGTTCAATGCTTCCGAGCATGTGTAGGAATTTTGCCCGTCGGAATTGCTACAGACGATCAGAATTTCTGATCGGAAGTTTTTCCGACCGAAAAATTGAGAACGTGCTCTCAATCTTTTGTTTGCTGGAATTCGGCCAGCAAAAGTCCGATGGAGCATACACACGGTCGC
>CM053028.1:334673424-334709155 GCA_028564925.1 Lithobates sylvaticus | reverse complement strand
CCAGTGTGAAAGCCCTCAGGCTTTCACACTGGAAATGCAGATGAGGCTTTTTTCTGGCGCTTTACAGGCGTTATTTTCAGCGCTAAATCGCCTAAAAAACACCCTCCAGTGTGAAAGGGGTCTAAGTAGTTGCAATGATATGTACAGTTTTACTAACTTGGATGCTACTTAGAAATGGTTTACATATTCTATGAGGCCAAAATCGTGCTGGAATCACACCAAAGTACACTGTAAAAAATATTGTGCTGGGTCTACTCAACAAAAATTGACGCAACTATTTGCATCAGCTGTTTAAGTACTGTCAACTAAACTTAGGAATACATACCTTAACTTGTCTGGACTATAGTTTTAAGTAAAGCCAACTCAATTTTTCCAGTTTATAGACCATAGGTTCAAGTAAAGCCAACTCAATTTTTCCAGTTTATAGACCATAGGTTCAAGTAAAGCCAACTCAATTTTTCCAGTTTATAGAAAAGTTTAAGTTAGAAACACATACATTAACTTAT
The DNA here is from genome assembly GCA_028564925.1 of Lithobates sylvaticus. NCBI lineage: Eukaryota > Metazoa > Chordata > Amphibia > Anura > Ranidae > Lithobates > Lithobates sylvaticus. Next base: position 334,708,649 of record CM053028.1, on the reverse strand, counting down.
TTATTTCAAGTACTTATATAGCACCACCACCACCAACCTAGTTTGGTGAAAGTGCTAACCACTACACCACTGTGTTGCCCTATTACTTAGTTACTTAGTTTTAAGTGATATTAACTTGTAACTTACTCCATTTTTTTAAGTTGGTAAATGTATTTGATATATTTGATATATGTTTGAAGGTTTTTATATAAAAATAATACAATAATATGTTTTTTTTAACGACGATGTACGATGTACGTACGTCCCTTTAAATTTGCCGGCGTGCCATCTGGGAGCTCCGTGAGATCGTCTCATGGAGAGGAAGAATGGGGAGATGCTAATGTAAACAAGCATTTCCCCGTTCTGCCTAGTGACAGTGTCACTGATTAGCTCTCCCTGTGATTGGGAGCACTGATCAGTGATGTGTCACAGCTAGCCCATCCCCTACAGTTAGAAACACTCCCCAGGACACACTTAACCCCTACAGCGCCACCTAGTGTTAACCCCTACATTTACACAGTAATCAATGCAATTTTAATTGCACTGATCGCTGTATAAATGTGAATGGTCCCAAAATCACGCCAAAATTGTCCGACGTGTCCGCCATAATGTCGCAGTCACGATAAAAATCGCTGATTGCCGCCATTGCTAATAAAAAAGAATATTAATAAAAATGCCATAAAACGAGCCCCTATTTTGTATACGCTTTATCTTTTGCACAAACCAATCAATAAACGCTTATTGCAATTTTTTTTACCAAAAATATGTAGAAGAATAGGTATCGGCCTAAACTGAGGAAAAAAAAGCAAAAAAAAATGTGTTTTTTTCAAAATTGTCGCTCATTTTTTGTTAATAGCACAAAAAATAAAAATATGAAATACCACCAAAAGAAAGCTCTATTTGTGGAAAAAAAAAAGACGTCAATTTTGTTTAGGAGCCATGTCGCATGACTGCGCAATTGTCAATTAAAGCGACGCAGTGCCAAATCGCAAAAAGTGCTCTGGTCTTTGGCCAGCAAAATGGTCCGGAGCTTAAGTGGGTAAAAAGGAGTAGTCTCATGAAACAAGCTTTCAAATAAAATTAACATTTAGCATTTATAATGTGTTACAAATGTAATATTATTAAAGCAGCATCAAATGTAAATGTAAACTTTAAAAAAAAAAGTAACAAATCAAACTGAAACACACACAAATATATACAGTATATCTGTAAAGAACATAGAATACAGAATGTATTAACTTTTTTTTTTAAGCATTTTTTTGCACTTTAACCACTTTATCCCCGGAATGATTTGCCCCCTTAATGACAAGGCCATTTTTTGCGATACGGCATTGCGTCACTTTAACTGACAATTGCGTGGTCATGCAACGCTGTACTCAAACAAAATTTTGCACTATAAACAAAAAAAGACAGACAATTGTTTAAAAAACAATTTTTTTTTAACTTTCTGCTATAATACAAATCCCCCAAAAATATATAAAAAAACGAATTCATTCATCAGTTTAGGCCGATATATATTTTTCTACATATTTTTGATAAATAAAAATGCAATAGGCGTATATTTATTGGTTTGCGCAAAAGTTATCGCGTCTACAAACTATGGGATAGATTTAGGGGCTTTTATTTATTTTTTATTGTTTTTACTGGTAATGGAGGCGATCTGCAATTTTTAGCGGGACTGTGACATTTAGGCGGACACATCTGACCCCAAATGACACTTTTTGGGGACAAGTGACATTATTACATTGATCAGTGCTATAAAAATGCACTGATCAATGTATAAATACACTGGCAGGGAAGCGGTTAAAACTAGGGGGCGATCAAGGGGTTAAGTGTGTTACCTGGGTGTGTTTTAACTGTAGTGGGGATGGGCTAAATACAAAACAAAGAACAAAAGATCTCTGACATGTCATCTGGCAGAATGGGGAATCGCCTTGTTTACATAGGCAGTTCCCCGTTCTGCCTCTGTACACCACGATCACGGGTCACCTGCGGACATCGAGCCTGCTGGACCCGCTGGCACGCCTGCTGGACCCGCGGGTGCGCATGCCTGTTATCTCCTGTGCAAAGACCGCCGTACACATACGGCGGTTTACGCAGGAGAGCCGACCTGCCACAGTATAATGATGGTGGCTGGTCGGCAAGCGGTTAAAGTGTGAACTTTTGAAGATACAGTCAGGTCCATAAATATTGGGACATCAACACAATTCTAATCTTTTTGGCTCTATACACCACCACAATGGATTTGAAATAAAACATATAATATATAATATAACATAATAAACATGGTGGGCTTTACCTGCAGACTCTCAGCTTTAATTTGAGGGTATTTACATCCAAATCAGGTGAACAGTGTAGGAATTACAACAGTTTGTATATGTGCCTCCCACTTTTTAAGGGACCAAAAGTAATGGGACAATTAGCTGCTCAGCTGTTCCATGGCCAGGTGTGTGTTATTCCCTCATTATCCGATTTACAAGAAGCAGATAAAAGGAGTACATTTCAAGTGTGCTATTTGCATTTGGAATCTGTTGCTGTCAACTCTCAATATGCGATCCATAGAGCTGTCACTATCAATGAAACAAGCCATCATTAGGCTGAAAAAACAAAACAAACCCATCAGAGAGATAGCAAAAACATTAGGTGTAGCCAAATCAACTGTTTGGAACATCCTAAAAAAGAAAGAATGCACTGGTGAGCTCAGCAACACCAAAAGACCTGGAAGACCACGGAAAACAACTGTGGTGGATGACCGAATAATTCTTTCCCTGGTGAAGAAAACACCCTTCACAACAGTTGACCAGATCAATAACACTCTCCAGGAGGTAGGTGTATGTGTGTCAAAGTCAACAATCAAGAGAAGACTTCACCAGAGTGAATACAGAGGGTTCACCACAAGATGTAAACCATTGGTGAGCCTCAAAAACAGAAAGGCCAGATTAGAGTTTGCCAAACAACATCTAAAAAAGCCTTCACAGTTCTGGAACAACATCCTATGGACAGATGAGACCAAGATCAACTTGTACCAGAGTGATGGGAAGAGAAGAGTATGAAGAAGTAAAGGAACTGCTCATGATCCAAAGCATACCACCTCATCAGTGAAGCATGGTGGTGGTAGTGTCATGGCGTGGGCATGTATGGCTGCCAATGGAACTGGTTCTCTTGTATTTATTGATGATGTGACTGCTGACAAAAGCAGCAGGATGAATTCTGAAGTGTTTTGGGCAATATTATCTGCTCATATTCAGCAAAATGCGTCAGAACTCATTGGACGCCGCTTCACAGTGCAGATGGACAATGACCCGAAGCATACTGCGAAAGCAACCAAAGAGTTTTTTAAGGGAAAGAAGTGGAATGTTATGCAATGGCCAAGTCAATCACCTGACCTGAATCAAAAAAATGAGCGTGCTTTTCACTTGCTGAAGACAAAACTGAAGGGAAAATGCCCCAAGAACAAGCAGGAACTGAAGACAGTTGCAGTAATGGCAGAGCATCACCAGGGATGAAACCCAGCGTCTGGTGATGTCTATGTGTCACAGACTTCAGGCTGTAATTGACTGCAAAGGATTTGCAACCAAGTATTAAAAAGTGAAAGTTTGATGGATGATTGTTAATCTGTCGCATTACTTTTGGTCCCTTAATAAGTGGGAGGCACATATACAAACTGTTGTAATTCCTACACAAATCCATTGTGGTGATATATAGAGCCCAAAAGTTTAGAATTGTGTTGATGTCCCAATATTTATGGACCTGACTGTAGATTCCCCACATCTTGCTCTAAAAAGATCTTCTGAAAAACCTCAAAGGTATATTATAGGTTTTCAGGGTGGCTCAGGCTAAAAGCATAAATGAGTTCCATAATCATTCTTTCTGATACAAAATGAGAGTGCTATATGAAAAAAATACACTATACCAATATGCTTTTTTTTCCTGACAATGCAGCATAAATATGGTATGTTTGTTTTCGAAATGTAATTCTTTCTGATACAAAATGGGAGTGCTCTATGAAAAAAATACCCTATACCAATATGCTTGTTTTGGGGGGGGGGGCGGGCGGGGGGCTGGGCTTGGGTTGGGGGTTTGCGGGCGGCAAAGTGGGGGGGGGGGGCTTTAGGTTATATAATTTAACATTGAATGTCCAATATCTCAAAACCGAAAAAACAGACAGTTTGTTTTTGTGATACAAATCAGCACAAACAAATTGTATAATTGTTTTTAAAATGTAATAACGTGGTGCAAAGTGGGAGAGGTTTCAACAACTATAATGCGCAATATGTCTGAAACCAAACCAGCACATACGTTCGTTTTTGCAGCACAAATCGGAAAAGATGCAGTGCAAACAAATGCTATCTTTGTTTTTACATTTTAATAACATTGGGTGCAAAGTGGGCTGGGCTTGATGTTACATAATCTGAATATGAAATCCAATATTTCAAAAACCAAACCGTCACAAAATAGTTTTTAAGCTTAACAGCTGGAGATCCCTCACCCTGCATCTTGGTTGCGTTCTGCCGCATGCAGTAAGCGCAAATTTTGCGTGCACACAAGTGAATTGTCTCAATAGGTGTATACAACGGATGTATGTCCATTTATTATAAATATATTAATCTGCAAATAAAATAAACATTTTGGATGGTATGTTAAGCAACATTTAAAGCATGTGAACGATAATTTGTTCAATGTTCACTCTTACCTTTCAATGGCATTGCATGTCTTTGTAGTGACTTGGAAAAATTCTTGTTACTGGTGCTCTTTTGTCCTAATGGGCCTCAAACATATGGGAACTGCCTTGTGCTGGTTTTTAAAGTTCCAAAAGATGTCAAACTCTTTAAAATATACAGCATCAAAACTCGTTTGGCAAATATATGCGTCCCGCAATTTCAGTCAAATGAAAAGATAATGTAAATGTAACTCAATTAGAATATGGAGATGCACATACCTTAAAAGTTTTGTCTAGATTACTCAATATTATACAGTATTTTTTTAAATGTAAAAGGTGTGTTTTAAGAACTAATGAAAATTAAGTAAGGTACTTAAAATTAATTTACATTTATTTTTATATTAAAAATTATAAAAATTTTATGTTAAAATTACAAGCCAACAGAATAATTTCTATCAGTGTAGTACAGAAGGTTTCTCAAAATGGCCATGCTAAGTTGCATTGATGTGAACGGAAACTATTGAAAACAATGTGATTTCCATTGTCATGCATCTGAAATCACACACACATGTGTTAACAGAGCCTTATTAAGAACGCCGCGCGTCATGGTGGGAGGAGCCTGTGTGCGATCTCTGCGGCGGGAGATACGAGCGTGGGACGCCGAATCCAGGAGAGTGAGAGCTCCAGAGCGGCGCAAATACATCTCCCGACCCCGCCGCGGACGCCGTCACCTCTGAAGGCTGGCAGTGGACGGGGTGGTGAGCGACATCACCAGGAATGTGGTGCGGTTCGTGGCCCCCCTACAAGTTGGCGGTCTGCTGAAGTTGGAGGTCTGTTGAGGCCGACCGCAGCCCTGCCGCTCCGTCCCCCCCCCGTCCGCCCCCCCCCGCCTCCCCGCTTCTCCGGGTCTGAACAAGAGAGGGACAATAACATAGAGGTACAATCTGCTGTCTCTTCCCTTTTGTTCTCTGCTTCTTATGACACAAGTTGAATATATGTTCCCTGGTTTACCGCTTCACAGGAGAAGTGCAGAACATAGAGGTACAAAGTGTTTTCCTATGGCATAACCTGAAATATGTGTTCTCTGGACTACTGGTACACTAGAGATGGACAGAAACATTGAGGTATAAAACTGTCTGATATGACACAAGCTGAAACATCTGTTCTCTGGACTATTGCTATATAAGAGGCGGGCAGAATATAAAGGAGCAAAAAATTTCTTTTTCTATTTTTCTTTTTCGTTGGTTTTTTATAATACAAGCCGAATACAAGCCGAAGTTTCTGCTTTATTGGATCATTAGTAATAAGAGATCAGCAGAAGAGAGAGGTACACAATAGGGATCGTGACCAACTGAGCACACGATTCTGGAACTTCGTGGCTTATTAATACCTAACTGCCCGACTGGGGGTTGGCTGACGGAGGGAGAGGGAGACCCAGGTGTTGCTGCAGGCTATTCAGGTGACCCCCCCTCCCCCAACTCTGTCTATCTGGCCCAGACGAACATGAGGACGTAATAATGGGCCGGCTCTGCCGATCGATGGGCACTTCCAGGGTTTTTTTATCTGATAAAGCCCACCACGACCAGTCTGTTGGGAATTGAAGATAAAAAAAACAACTAAAATAGTAACCATATACACCCTAAGCAGCACGGGAAGGGAAAGACGGCCTAAGCTGGCCCAACAATACGTAGGGCCAGTCCAATCTCTTAGGACATAAAGGCTACACTATCTACCCCCCCCCCCCCCGGCGGATCCCCTCTACCCGCCGTGGACACTATACAAAATCTCCCCCCCTTGGGTATTCTGAAGACAGATTAAATAAAACCATAACCCTTTAAAAAGACCCAGTGCTCAGGACAGGCCTGAAAGGAGGAGATAAGAGTACTTTGAAGGTTAATAGACCACACGGAAATTAAGCGTGACCCCAATAGGAAGGAGAGGAGGGAGGGGAAAAAGGGGAAAAAAGAGAAAAAGTGAAAGAAACCTCAGATACGTAGAAAGGAGAAGCTGCTGAAGTGGAAGCTGGGGAAACGTATTAGGAAAACAAGGGTGATCAGTATGAGTAAAGCTACTACTAAATCAACAAAAGGGGGGCCCCCAAAAACCCCAAAAGAAAAGACCACAGACAGTTCAATTAAACAATACATGACTCAGGGCGCAAGTCCAAAGACCTCAGAAGGGACAAGCCAACATCAACCTAAAATCACTAGGAAAAAAGCACCAGAAAAAAAACCTGAGGAAAGCCTAGAATTGTCCCGAGGAGAAATAACTTCTGAGAGTGAACGGGAGACCAGCAGGATGGAAGAGCTTAGAGCAGAAGATCATCCACCTTCCAAAAAAGAAATGACCGGGATGTTTGATCGGCTGGAAAAGGTGATAAAAGCAGATATTGGTCTATTGAGGACAGACATGGCACAGCTATTAAGCAGAGTAGAAGCGGTCGAAGAGAAAAATGAAAAACTGGCTCAAGAAGTCGATCAACTTAAAGAACAGATCAAGCATATTCATTTCCATCAGCGTGCCCTCCAATATAAAATGGAAGATCAAGAAAACCGTAGCAGAAGACAGAACCTACGGTTTAGAGCGGTGCCCGAAACTAGAGGAGAAGATCTAAAGAAAATCATCCAAAAAATATTCGGTCCACTCCTGGGAAAAGGGGAAGTGGACTTCCCCAAAATAGACAGAGTCCATCGGGTCGGCAAAATCTATGAAACAAATTCAGAGCGCCCCAGGGATATAATCGTGAGGTTTAACCTATACGAAGACAAAGCTGAGATTTGGACAAAAATAAAGGGACTGACACCACTACAATTCGAAGGGCGAGAAATACAGGTGTTCATGGATCTCGCCCCGGAGACGCTCGCGAGAAGAAGACTCCTGAAACCATTACTGGAGACCATGAAGAACAAAAATATACGATACAACTGGAGATTCCCTGCCTGTCTGATGGGCTTTGGGGACGGGGTCTCTGCGAAACTGACATTTCCCGAGGATCTGGAAGATTTCTGTAAAAAATTAGATATACAGATCCCGGAGCTCCCGGGGTGGGGGGAGGGATAGGGGTTGTGGGGGGTGGGGGGGCTCAGTCTTCCCCCCCCCCCCCCCGGCCTGGTTCAGTGGCGTGGGACCTGGCGAGGGGGGGGGGGAGGAGGGAGATCGTTGGGCTTTCCTCGAAAATGCAACTCGGGATGGTCAAGGTTTTCGGGACCACCGGCGAGTTGAGGGCCGAGAGAGGGCCAAGGGGGGGGAGGGGAGGGGGGGGAGGAGGGAGGGGTTTAGGAAGGGGGGGATGGGGGGGAAAACAGGGCTCGACCAAATAGTAAATTTCCATGAGAGTAGAGGACAGGCAAGGAAACTACATAGAAAAAAAAAAAAAAATAAATAAAAAGTTGCGATGACAACAAACATTAAATTCATGACATATAATGTCAAGGGATTAAACACTCCCAATAAACGACATAAAATCATGAGGGAACTTAAACAATATAGAGCAGATGTTATCTATCTGCAGGAGACCCATATCTCAATGGACTCAAACATAAAACTTTATTCTAGAGACTTCCCGGAGTGGTACTACGGGGACACCATTACAACAAGGGCCAGGGGTGTAGCAATCGGTTTTTCTAAGAACATGCGATTTAAATTAACAGACAGAATAACCGACCCCGAGGGAAGGTATCTCTTCCTGAAAGGAAAACTCGGAAATATGGACTGCACACTTGCGAATATCTATTCGCCCAACACTAATCCTGGGATATATTTAGCAAATATACTGGGAAAACTGATGGATTTTAAGAGTAGAAACCTGATATTGATGGGCGATATGAATTTTTGCATGGATCCCTTAAATGACAGTACGTCCCGTGTACAGGGGATTAGTAATGTCCAACTAAAAAAAATAAAACAAAAGTTGCACACAAGCCAACTCACAGATGTATGGAGAAGTCAACACCCTAAAGACAGAGATTATTCATTTTTCTCCCCTGTACACGGGACGTACTCTAGGATAGACTATGTTTTTTTGGAACATTCTGTTTTAGACAGAGTTGTAGATACCAGAATAGGAATAATTTCACTTTCAGATCACGCCCCTGTGATGATGGAATTACAGTCAGTGGAGCCCCAAACGAAACCCCAACGGTGGCGGTTAAATGAAAGTATTATTCAGGAGGTAGAAGGTGAGAACAGAATAAGGGAAGAACTAGAACAATACTTTTTAAGAAATGATACAGAGGGAATTTCGAGACAGACCGTGTGGGAGGCCCACAAGGCCTACATAAGGGGCGTGCTTATATCTGTCGGTGCGGGGAAAAAAAAGAAGAGAGCCCAAAAAATTAAAGATACCATCGAAGAAATATTCCGCCTGGAACAACAACATAAAAGAGATCTAACCCAGGATAAAAGGCTACTGCAAGACTTAGTAACAAAAAGGGAGGAGCTCAAATTACTTATGGAACAGGACACTAATAGGATTTTTCATGCATTAGCCAGAGAGAGATACTATGGAAGTAATAAATCCCCCAAATATTTGGCCAAAATGTTGCAGAAAAAGAAGGCCCAAAACTATATAGAAAAAATCCAAACAAATAAGGGAAATATAGAATATACTACAAAAGGGATTGCACAAACATTTAAAGAATTTTACGCAGACCTATATGCAGTCGAACAAAAAACGGGGGGCGAAGAGACAACAAAAATCAGGAAAATGAATGATTTTCTAGGAAGAGCGGGTTTAACTAAAATTACAGAAAGTGAAAGAGAGTCATTGGAAGGGAAAATAACAGAGGAAGAGATAGTCAGAGCCTTAAATGGGACTAAATCTGGGAAAAGCCCGGGGCCGGACGGATTTACAATTTACTATTATAAAAAATTTAAAAATATCCTGATCCCCAAGTTGTGCACGTACCTAAATGGCCTCAGCACAGAATATGAGATGAGTAGGGAGGCTTTAATGGCCTCCATAACGATAATTAAAAAGGAGGGTAAAGACGGGATAAAATGCGCCAATTACCGACCAATAGCACTTTTGAATGCAGACACGAAACTCTACGCCAAGATATTGGCGGACAGGTTAAAAACTTTAATAAATAAATTGGTCCACCCCGATCAAGCCGGATTTGTACCCGGTAGAGAAAGCAGAGACAACGGGGTAAGAACCCTGCTGCTACTGCTACAGGAAAAAAAGAAGAAAGGCCCCAGTCTACTCCTGTCGACAGACGCCCAGAAGGCTTTTGACCGAGTAGACTGGGGCTTTATGTTCACAACGTTAGAGGCAATGGGCATAGGCCCAAAAATGGTGCAGCGCATCAAAACTTTGTATCATCACCCAATGGCTACCGTAAAAATTAACGGATCCGAATCCTCTAGCTTCGAAATGAAAAATGGGACAAGACAGGGGTGCCCCCTCTCCCCCATCCTATTTATCTTATCCCTAGAACCCCTACTCTCCATGATCAGACGAGACCCAGAAATCGTAGGATTCGAAGTAGGAGAAGAAACCCATAAACTATCGGCATATGCCGACGACATTCTGTTTTACATAAATAACCCTGTCTCCTCCCTCCCCCGACTGATGATGTTATTAAAAGAATATGGGGAATTAACCAACTTTAAAATAAACCAAGAAAAGTCGGAAATTCTAAATATCAATACCAGCGCCACACTAAAAATTGAGCTCCAGAAAACATATAGATTCCCTTGGCGTAAAGACATAAAATACTTAGGTATTAAACTCGCACCATCACTCAAAAAAATTTTCAATTTAAATTATATTTCATTATTAAATGAGGTTAAAACAGAGAGTAATAGATTGACACATAGAGCACTATCATGGTTTGGAAGGATCCACGCACTCAAAATGTTTATACTACCCAAAATACTTTTTAAATTTCAAATGTTGCCGATCGTTTTGCCAAAATTTTATTTAGCTAAACTTAAAGCTCTGGTGACGACTTTCATTTGGAATAATAAAAAACCCAGGATAGCATACTCCACACTGAAACAGGCAAAAAATCGCGGTGGACTGGCAGCCCCAGACATAATTAACTATTACAAAGCGATCGTACTATCGAGAATTTTGGAATGGGTAAAAGAAAATAAAGAAGAAAAAAGATGGGTTAATGTAGAATATATTCTTAGTAAAGCACAATTAAGCAAAATTATATGGAACCCCCCGAAATATTGGGATATTGATAGAGAAAGTAGCGAACTCACATTGAATACACTTAGGATTTGGGATGAAATATATAAAAAAATAAACGGTCACTATAATTCACCACTTATTCCTTTAAAGGAGAACGAATTTTTTGCACCAGGGTTAAAAAATAATGGGGGAAATTGGTTGAAATTAGAAAGAGCACAGATAAGAGACATCACAACAAATGGTAAGATTAGGTCACTACAGGAATTAAAGATAAAGGAGGGTTTCGAAGAAATAGACGGGTGGAGATACCACCAGCTCTCCCGCTTCGTTGAGAGCCTGCCCCGCCCAATTAGAGAATCAACAGATCTATCACCATTGGAGTCACTGTGTACAACCAGAGACAGCAGAGGTGCAATCACAAGGTGGTACAGGCTCCTATTGGAAGGGGAGGGATGGATGGTCCCCACATATATTCACAGATGGGAAAGGGAAATAGGGACACAATGTGAGAATGACACAGTCAAAAAAATTCTAAAAATAACCCATAGCGCCTCGAACGATAGTAAGTCAGCCGAACTTAATTATAAAATTTTAGCTAGATGGTACGCTACACCAGACAAAATCAGCAAATTTCAGAGGGAAAACTCAGGGAAATGCTGGCGAGGATGCAACGAAATAGGTAACATGATACATCTTTGGTGGAGTTGCCCTAAAATCAAAGCCTACTGGGGGGAAGTTAGGTCTTATATAAAAGAAATCACAAAGTCAGAAGTACCAGATGACCCATGGACCATTTTATTACATGGCACAAAAGAAAACCCTAAAAATTACCAAAGGTCACTACTCCCGGTGCTTCTAAACGCAGCAAAAAAAGTCATTCCGAAGAAATGGCGGGAGGCAGAGGCCCCCTCGATCTGGGAATGGATAGACGAGATCGAGGGTATATATAAGATGGAAAGAGTAAAAGGCAACCAGGGAAATATAGAGGAAGAGGGAATAGATAAGTGGAGTGAGTGGAAAACCTTCAAAAAAACATGGAGCTATGCGGAACAACTTAAGATCCAATGATATAGGAATCCGAGAGTGAGTTTGGTCGTGCCCTGGGAGGGGGGTGGGTGGAGGAGAGGGGGAAAAGGGTTAGGAAAGCAGATAGAATATTTTCTTTGGCTAGTTGTTTTTGTTTTTTCTCTGTTACTATTTTTATTTTCTTTGGTTTTAAAAATATTTTACTTTTTTTTAATTGGATTGCACAAAAAAAATATATTTATATGCATAAATAAAGAAAACGCCACAATGATGTGACATGAGTGAAGACAGTTATGACTGGAAAGTTGATTTTATGTCTATCCCAAGATAACCGCTGAAGTGGCAAAAAATAAAAAAAAAAAATAGTGTCCAAACGGGTGATTTATTGCACAACGCTCACAACACAAGAATAGTGCAACGTTTCGGAGCCACACAAGGCCCCTTCGTCAGGCATGTGATATGTGTGGGGTGACAGTGAAAACTATTTAAAGAGCCATCAACCTATCAGAAAAAAGAAAAGGCAAAAAAGTAGAAAAAAACAAGCTCCTCCCACCCCCCAAATGGTATGATGTCACTAATCCCGCCAAAACAGTTAAATATTTAGCATATATAAGCATAAAACACAAAAGGGACTATATGATCAAAGTAAGGGTTAATATTGTGAAGTACCTTTTGGATATTGTTACCACAGGAACAGACCAGCTGCTGAGTAACATCTGTGATCTGCGGGAGAAGAGGTTGTGGGGCAGATCGCGGCATGGTAAACATGAACAGCGCTTGCGCAGTGCAGCAGCGGTTGCTATGGTAGCAGGACGCTATAGTGCCACAGTGCCGATCGCGCACGCGCATTGTGTCGGCGGTAGCTGAGAAGCTACATGCTGTAATGGTTGGGCTGCCGATGTCATGGAAACGAATGACGCCGGCGGACCCCGGACTCCGCCCATAGCACCGGGGGTGGCCAATAAGGGGCGGAGGGCTGGGAAAAGGAAAGAAAAAAACGAAGTGTGGGAAAACAAGTGATTAAACCAAAGGCAGTGACAGTAAGTGAGGGAAAAAGATAGTGGAAGAGAAAAAGAAATGAGAAAAGAAGTGCGACCACGAAGCCGTGAAAATGAAACTAAAGAAATAGGCAAGAAATAGGCAAAGGTAAAGGAATAAGGGAATAAAAGGGGGTGGGGAGGGATTGCAGACCTAGAGGGAAAATAAAACTGGATAGAAAAGGAAGAGAAAAAGAGGAAGGGAAAAACAGGAAAATATGAAAGAAAAAGAAATAGAAATAGAAAAAAAAAAAAAAAGTCTTATAGGGTGGACTGGGCTGAGAGGCAAATTAGTCTAGAGCCCCCATAAAACGGCCGCAATGCGGGCAGCCAGCATTCCGCAACTGTGGGGGGGGGGGGGGAGGGGGCGCCGCTTCTAATTTTGACTGTCCTATCATCCCTGACCACAAACTTTCCTCACTGTGCTCTATGTTTTCTGATGCACCATTGGCATGGTTATATCTTCTTAGTCCTCTCCATAAAATTATCCGAAATTTGTGCTTAAAGTAGAACTATAGGCAACACTTTTTTTTTCATTTTGGATAGAGTAATGGAAGGTTATAGCCCCGGTCAGTTTATTTTTTACCATCCCTGTCCCATTGCAGAGATTTCCCTTCACTTCCTGCCCCATAAAACAGGAAGCGAGAGAGGAAATCTATGCAAATTAAGGAAATCCATTGCCCCCCCCCCCCCCCCCCCCAGGCCCTCAGAACTAGTGTCCCCACTTGAAAATTGCAAAGCGGGTCTTAAACAGCAAGGGGTGGGGCCTTGACAGGAAGGGGTGGGTCGTATTTAAATTAGGGGTGCACAAGTTTAGTCAGGCCTAGGGCAGCACAAAACCTAATTACACTACTGCTTCTGACTCCTACACTCTGTTTTATGCCCTCCTGAACCCTTCACTCAGTGTGTTAAGTAATACTAACCACTGCACTCTGTACATTATATACTCCTAGCACCTGTGCTCAGTGTGATATAAACCTCTCACCCATACAGCCTGCATGGTAAGCATCCCACTCTGCAAGTTACATACTCCTAACCACTACACTGGGTGTGCAATATGCTGTTGGTGTTAATATATTCCTAATGACACTCCAAATGCAGATTGCAAACACAGTGCATGTGCCTGTACCGTACTAAATGGTACCCCAGTAATATACGATTCAGTTGCAGTGTGTCTTTAAAAATAATTCATGCACTACTTTTAGTGTGATTTCAGTCCATTCAGATGAATAGGCTGAAAATCGTAATGCGCAGAATTGCACAGGAATCATACAGGAACGCAGACCACTTTCCTGTGCAAATCAGGTGTGCACCGGCCTGCTTTGGGGTGCTATTTATTGTAAGGGGCACCACACCACAGAACTGATGTTGCCAAATGTTGTGGTCCAACATGCATGAGTGAATGGGCCATAATATTTGTTGATTAATCCTGAAACACATACAAATGTTCTGTTGTCATAATATCCTGAAAGCCCTATTTACCAATCCATTACACCGGGGGTGTCTTTAACGCGGGGCAAAAGGGGCAACTGCCCTGGTCCCTATCATTGTTGGGGGCCCCAAAGCAGTTGTCCTATGATCCTGCGCTGCCCGCAAATTGGGGTCCCATGATAAAACTGCAGAGTGCACAGGGTACTTGTACAGTACTGCCGCTCTGACCCCGCCCCATGTAGCCTGTATGCTCTGAGGCTCGGAGCTGAGATAAAAGTGGAAGCGATGAGAGCCCTGCCTCTGGACTTCTGAGAGTTCCGCCCCCAGACCTTTGAGAGCCCTACCTCCGGACCTCTGAGGGCCCTGCACCTGGACCGCTGAGGGCCCCGCACCCTGACCTCTGAGAGCACCATTCCTGGACCCCTGATGTCCCCGCATCTGGACCCCTGATGGCCCCGCACCAGGACCCCCGATGGCCCTGCACTTGGACCCCTGATGGCCCCACACCTGGACCACTGAGGACCCGCACCTGGACCTCTGAGGGCCCTGCACATGGACCCCTGAAAGCACCGTTCCTGGACCTATGAGAGCCGGCGGTGAGCCTGGCTGGATCCACAGTCTCTGGATCTGCAGTCTCTGGTTAGTTCCTGTACTAGATCCGCAGCCTCTGGTTATCTCCTGTAGTATGTCCACAGTCTCTGGTCATCTCCTGTATTAGATCCGCAGTCCCTGACTATCTCCTGTAGTACGTCTATCAGTGAGCAGTAATGATGTGTAGTAACCTCTAGCAACCAGTCAGTGAGCGGTAATTATATGCTGTAACCGCTGGCAACCAATTACAGTTGTTGCCTGATCTGCTGCAGTAAACAGATTTTGAGTCTTCCTGCTATTTGTTTTGTGTCTACGAGCGGTTGGGAGGGGGCAATAAAATGGGTTCAATGAATATTAAAGATGGCCCTGCATTACACCTATTAAACGTGTCTTGTAAAAAGCTGTGCCAACTGTTAGTGCTATATAAATCCTGTAATACAAAAATAATACACAAAGCAGTGATTCCACATAGCACCAGTTCATATTTCTTTTTTAATATCTCAAAGGCAGAAAAGAATAGTGAAGCTAAACCCTGGTTGTTAGGAGAAAATTTCCTAATTTTCCTTAGCTCTAATTTTTATAAATCAGCCCTGGTATTTTATTTAAAGCTTGTCGGCTTTATTAAAGAACAAACATGTCTTCGGAGAAACAGGAATAGGTGCATGCTTTAACTAACCACAATGTAGAGGAAGGCATTTTTTCAAAACAACAGTGCAAATACTCTTGGGTCTTGCTTAATCTAGAACAGATTGTCATAATTCACCCAGCTTTTCCATTTTTCCATTCAAATACATTGTCTGTGTGTTATTAAATATTGGAAATCACTATTGTTAGAAATAGAAATACCTAAAGGCATGCAATAAAAGTCCATATTGTGCCAGTATGGTTTCACATAGAGAAAATATTCATTTATCTGTTTCATATATTTTACAAGGAGGTGTATCCCACGATTATACCTTTTTGAATACATATTTATGTATATATACATATTTTATATAATGAGTTTAAAATTAGGATAATTGTTTCAATCAATTCGTAGGTCTTCCAACTTTTAGGAGAATTTCAATTACCCATGAGCCTCATACTACAGAGTAGGGTTGTGTAAATAATTATGTAGGCAGCTGCAGCCTGTTTTCTCCACTGCAGGTCACGGCCAACCATAGCAACCAGTTCTGCAGCTGCAGAGGAAGTAATGGGAAACAGGGCTGGTTGGATGCTGTCATCCCATGTGACTCTGGTGGCCATCTTGGGTCAGGCAAAGCCTATTTAAGGCCCAGGCTCCTGGATTTGGTGTGCTTTATGCAAGTGGGTAGCGTAGAGAAAGGTACCCTGTTTGCTAGGGACAGCACTTGTGATAGGGCAAGGTTCCTGATGAGGAGGGAAAGCGTAGGGTCACAACTCTTCTGGATACCTTCCTAATTGGGCACAAGATGGCCAGGCTGCATTCTGCCCATATCAACAAATGCTGCAATCTGCTCTTGTCACATTGCTGGTTGGGTATTCTGCCAACCGGGGATGTTGTGGACTGTTGCTGCATTTCTTCAATACAAATTTTATACTGCACCTGACTGTGCAACTTATTGCCACCGCATCACGCTGCACCCACTTACAATTATGTCACTAATTTTACCAATCAGGTGTAAATATTACAGGCATATTATTATGTTTAATTGTTTTATTTTTTTATTTTTTATTGTATAGTGTTGGTGCTAGGGCGTGGCATTAACCACTTGCCAATAGCTGTAAGAGAGATACAGAGCGGTAATCCAATTTTGGGAGGGGGTCTATGGATGTCCTCCCAAAACAAAAACACCCCCCCCCCCCACCTGTGCCCCCCTCCAGGTGCGCATCGGGCAATGTGTCCTTTGGACAATTTGTATGCCATTGATAGTAAAATATAATCACAATTATGCATTGCCAGAAATGTAATAAACAATGAGCTGAGGCTGGATGGAAAAAAACAAAGACTAACCAAGACAGAGAAACACATATATATGTATGTGTACACAATCCAGTATTTGAGCAAAAAATCTATCGGTTTTGCCTGAAGAGAAACCTTTTAAAAAAGGTTTAAATGTGATGTTATCATTTAACCCCAGAGGGGAGGTTGCTTTAAGTTTATAAATTCATTTCTGTTCTAATTGAAGAAAAGATTTGTTTCACTCTCCCCTTCTTTGGGGAATATGTACCTGGTCCAATGCAGTGAATTTGATCTTTGTGAATTTGTAATTATGAGTATAAGCTACGTGTCGGCCAAGTACGTATATGCTGCTAGGTAGAGGGGGAGTTAAGATAACTTTTCACTTTGTTCTCCATGGGAAATGGAAATGTTCTCTTTACCTCTCTGCTCAGAATGCAGAGAAAGTAAGCTCTTACTTCAGCTATTTTAATGATTATTTACATATACATTTGCATTTGTTTCCTAACCAGATGAGAGACACAGGCTCTGGTTTTGAAGCAAAAATGAAATACAGATGGAAATAAAAACAACCATCCACATATAACTTTACAAATCAAATAATGGGGTGTTATCCGACTGAAGCTTTCCTTTAAATTAGATCTATCAGCACTTTAAAAATCTGCATACAGAAATAGTATATATTTTTTTTGTACTGTAAAAAAGCTTAACTTTTTATCATTAAAAAAATAGTCCTCGAGCTACTGGCAAGTGATTATGGCTAGGTTGCAAGGTGCTTTCTGGGAAATTCATGTAATCAGTCTTCTCCAAGGTATAAAATAATTTCCTCAGTCTCCTCTGCCCCTGTGATCATTCAGACTGTACATTGTAACTTTGAGAGATGATGGGAGGTAATCTGTATTAGACCAGTATACCAATGTAGGGCTGTTCCGTAACAGCCTTGCTGTGTTTGTGTTTTTGTTATTACATTTTTTTATTATTACAAGGCCTTTTCAAGATTAGGGTGCTCATGGACTTTCTGTGTGCTATATAATCTGCTAGACTGATGACTTTGGTCCACAGTTTTGTGATTGAGGCATGCTACAAAGAGTTCAGTCTGTCTTCTTTGCTGGCCAGTTCTAAGTGAGTTTGTCATTAAAGCGGTAGTAAACTGCATTTTTTTTTGTTTTTTTTAATCCTGCAGGGCAATGCCATAATGTACTAGTATGCATCGAATACTAGCACATTTTGTAAAATCTACCTTAAAGGGGTTGTAAGCCCCCCCAAGGTTTTTCACCTTAATGCATTCTATGCCGTAAAGTGAAAAAACACCTGTGATACAGCAGCCCCCCAGAGCCCCCCTTTTACTTAACTGAACCTAGTCTTTCCAGCGATGGGGATGAGCATACAAGGTCCAGCCAGTGTCTCGGGTCCTGATTGGATAGATTTATAGCAGCGCAGCCATTGGCTATCACTGCTTTCAATCAAATCCAATGATGCTGGAGCGGGGGGGGGGGCGAGTCCTGTTGTCTGTCTTAATGGACGCAGCAGCAGGACATGGGAGCACGCCCGCAGGAGTGCCCTGAGGGAGATCGGCTCTCCAACGAGGGCACTCAAGAAGAGGAGGAGCCAGGAGCGCCACTGAGAGACCCCAGAAGAGCAGGGACGGGGCCACTCTGTGCAAAACCACCTGCACAGAGGAGGTAAGTATGACGTGTTTCTTTTTTTTAAAAACACGAACCTTTAGATATCCTTTAAAATGAAGGCCTCTAGGGACGTGCTCCGGGTCTGTGGACTCTGGCTGTGTGAGTGGCCGGAGCCGCTATGACTCCCATGAGAGAGCTGCACAGGACTCTGAAGGAAAGGCACGGTATGCCATTCCTTCAGAGCGCATGCACCTGTGACATCACCAGCTGCATCAAAAGCAAATATCTCCTAAACGGTGCACGTTTAGGAGATATTTACTGTACCTATAGCCTTACAATAGGCTTACCAATAGGTAAAAGTCATGCATGAGAGTTTACTCTAACAGTAATGGGTTGGACAGGGTTCTAGCAAAAAGTTCTTGAGTTCTGTTTGTTTTTTGGGGTTTGAGCCTGGGTCTAGAGGGTGTGACCCTTTTGTTGGTCGTGTGCCTGCAGGTTGTGTACCTGAAGTAATGGTCCTTTTCTAGAGTCAGATTGCTGACTGTTTTGTGGTTACATGGTTCCAGTGGTAACTGTGCGCTCCTAGATGGTAAGACATACTCAGCCAGATAAGCTCTAGAAGCCCTAGAATGTAACTGCGTATTCTCATTTCTTCAACCTTTAAGTTCAGCGCATGAATTTTTTCGCAAGCTTCCAGTAGGTGAACTACCTGGGGGGGGGAGGGGGGGTAGGGCAAGGTTTTCTAGGGAGAAAGTTCTATTTGCAAGCTCAATGCTCTTCTAAGTGGTAGAACTGTAAAAAAAAAGGAATATCAGGACAGTACCCAATTTCCAATTTATCAAAGGCCCAGGATTTCGAATTTACACTGTATTGTAAAAGTGTAAAGATGCCCAAGTATAATAGACTTTGAAAATACTTGTCTTTGGAATGTTCAATTTTCTAATGGTTAGTGGGGTCAACTTGACATTCGTTGTTGACCATAGTGATGAGAAAATTCAAAGGAACAGGATGGAAATTTTTTCTCGGATGAACTAATTTTTTTGTTTCAGCGATCTTCCCCGCCATTGACTGAGAATGCTGATCGAGACTCGGTCGGCTGCTGGTTTTTCAGCATGCACGTCTGACAGAAGCAAGCTTCTGTCGGACAGAGCGACTTACACACGAGCCAAATGTCCACAATGTTTTTTTTAACTGGCTGTTGTCTCCCGACATTCGGCCCGTGTGTACGGAAGTACAGTGGACTGCTGAACAGTGACTGTATCAGACAAGTTACAGTCACTGTTTGACTGATAATTGTCAACCTGCCTTGATCAATTTTATAAATGTACTTTTGTCGAGTAGTTGGGTAGTGCTTGCAAGACCACCTATGGCTCAAAATTCGAATGGTCTATGGCCAGCTTTAAACCGGCCATAGACGTTTCGAATCTCGGCCGGTCACTGCTGAACCAGCCGAGGTTCGAACTGTCTATGGCCGACTAAAGGCTGGCCATAGACCATTCGACCCATGTATGTGCAGGATGATTGCCCAAGTTGATCCCTCGAATGACTTGGATATAATCAGCATGTCGGATTTTTAGAATGCAATGGCAATAATCACTGCGTTCTCCTGGCCAGAACACAATAGCTTCGTAGGAGGGATTCCCCCATCAATGCTGACTGTGCTGTTGGGGGAATCAAGTGATTTTCTTTCCTGAAACCAGTAAAAAAACAAATAGTGGATAAGTAACATTTGTTTACAGTGCTTGGCAATTGCAATTGCAATGTATAGATCTCTCAACATTAGCTCAGCCAGGTGAAGCATCCGTCTGTGTATGAGGTCCCAAATTTGATCCATGTGGCCAGTACTTCAATATGCCCTCTACCTCTATAATCCTGTTCGTTAACATTGTGATGTTCTGTTATACCACAAACATCTTCAACACATCCCCCCAACCTGTAATTTGAAGGATTTGTGCACCTTTAATATAGCCCTCAAAGTTGCATAAAAAGGCCCTCTTCTTGCTGTATCATAATTTTTTTTTTTTTTTTCATAAATTATTTATTTTTTTCTATTGGTACAGGTCTCCCATGTCAGTGCCATGAAGATCAAGAAACCCACATCCAATTTGCATGTGTGAACCCAGCGTTAATGGGAAAAGTTTGGATTTTCTGAATTTTAAGGACGTTTCATGACACTGTCCACGAATCAAACCCGGGCAGACACACTCATCCCTAGTTTCTGGTCTGACTGCTCCATCCAGCTTGACAATGACATAGTCACCAAATATAGTAAGAGATAAGAATCTCAGCATTCCCTTGCACGTCTGTTTTTATTTCTTGTTTTAAAGTATGAATATAGACTGCAATTGTTTAAAAATAAGTGTAAGGCCACCACCAGTAATTGACACATATAAACCTACGAAAATGATGTATCTATGCTGTTTCTGTGTATTACTATTGGAAGTTAATATGCAACAGACAGCAAGTTTTCTTATATAACCCAATTAAAGCATGAAGGTTGACGGAAAGCACAGCAGTAAATGTGATGTGTTATGTGGACCTTGTCTTGTCAGTGAATTCCATTCCATGGTTTAGTTTAGTACTGTTTACTTACAAAAATGTCAATAAATGATAAAATCTGATCACCCACTGGACAGTCTCATTAAAAACCTGTTTTTCTGCCCTTGAGACTTAAATTGTTTCTTTTTTCTTAGCATGCCTTTGATTTTCCATCTGAGCCAGCTTTGTTTGTCTTTTTTTTTTTGTACGGTTTGTTGTATCGCTTTATTAAAATATAAATAGAGACCTTAAAATGTCAATAAAAGTTAATTCGAAAAATGTTGTGTTCGGTTATTTTCTGTTATATTGGCAGGCATTGTCACAAATAACGCACTTCTGAAAGTTCAGTTCCTGTAATTCCCAGTTTAAAGAGTCTAGATCCCCAGGCAAAATTTTCGGGAACTTCCTCTTGTCTAGAAATGTTGTAACAGAATACTTATCATGACGGTTGTTTGAATGTAATGAATCATAAAACCCTTAAAGATATGAACTCTTTCTGAAGGTTCATGTCACAATACAGGAGACTCCTTGTAATAGATTTAACCAGAGGGGATGTGTCAGTCACACTGGATGGTCTACTCAGCTGATGTCACTTGTCACTAAAATCGTTTTTCTCTTATAATAAGGGACAACTATTGTGAGCAATTCATTGAATTAAACTTAGAAAATAGTCAATAGGAAATTATTTTACTTTTTTGTTTACTACTTTACTATTGTTAGTGCCTTTATGTTGACTTTTGTTGTGTTGAATTTTTGTCAAAGAATTATTTTTAGTTTAGATACAGTTTACATTTCTGTAATTTTTTTCTTTTTTTATCTTTGTGCCCCATCAGATATTTTCACACTTCCTGAATTCCTGTGCCTATGACACTTGTACAGGAAAGGAGAGTTTGACAACAGGACAGATAATAATAGAAATGTAAACATTGTCAGAAGTCCTAACCCTTCTTCAGTTTAATCAAACATTTTATTTGTCAATGTCCCCATTGGAGAGATTTTCCATCACTTCCTGTTCTGACAGATAGTGAGGGGAAATCTCCCAAGGGGAGACACAGAAAACAAGAATAAACCTAACAGGGGCTTTAACCCTTTCGTGCTCTTTTTAAAGCAAAACTGATGTGAATGTACAACAGGGATATGCAATTAGCAGACCTCCAGCTGTTGCAAAACTACAAGTCCCATCATGCCTCTGCCTCTGGATGTCATGCTTGCGTCTGTCAGAGTCTTGCTATGCCTCATGTAGTTGTAGTTCTGCAACAGCTGGAGGTCCGCTAATTGCATATCCCTGATGTACAATATTCACTCACCAGCCACATTATAAGGTACACCTGTTCAATTGCTTGGTAACACAAATTGCTAATCAGCCAATCACATGGTAGCAATGCATTTAGGCATCTAGACGTGGTTAAGACTACTTGCTGAAGTTAATACCAAGCATCAGAATTTGGAAGAAATGGGTTTTAAGTGACTTTGAATTAGAGTTTCACTGATTCGTTTTTTTTATCGGCCAGTACGAGTACCAATACTTTCGGTCAAGTATTCGCTGATACCAACTACTGATACTTTGCGGTGCGATTTATACCCAAAAAATTTGGCGAAAATCGCACTGCAAAGAATCGCATTTCCATGTGTGTGTGTATATAGGAGCGCCATCTAGTGGCCAGTTTAGATCTCACGAAATTTAGCAGAGGGAGCACTGTTCCAGTAAGTGGGTAGAGACAGATAGAAGTTCAAAGCAGCAATCATTTATTGGAAAACTGACTGATGACATTAGGTAAATAGATCACAAGCCCATGCAGAGAGATGGTAGAGTGCCAGTGAGGCACGGTGACTCACGGGTTCTGTAGATTACTCTGCTGAGCCTGGTGGAATGAATGGCTGCTTCCAACCCTGGAGCTCCTGGGGGCAGATGGTAAGCCCAAATGATGCCAGATCAATGGACGGAGCCAGCAACGGCCGGCGCAAGCCAGAAATAACAGCTGCGGTCAGGGCTCCTCACCACCGGCCGGGGGAAACTCCAGGAGCGGGCGGAAGTGCTCCACTATGGAGACAGTACTGTGCGGGCAACCAATGAGGACGTCCATCCAGGAGCTCCAGTTTTCCAATAAATGATTGCTGCTTTAAACTTCTAATCTGTCTCTACCTACATACTGGAACAGCGCTCCCTTTGCTGAATTTTGTGAGTTCTAAACTGCCCACTTGATGGCCCTTCTATACACACACACACACACACACACACAAGAGCAGTGGGGGAAATTGCATGTGATTCGGACAGGAATCGCACCATGTTCCTATTCAAATTGCATGTGATTTCTTGCACTGCTATTTGCGGCAATTCATTTTGTATTGACGCAAATCGCACCGCAAAGTATTAGTTTTGATATCAGGAGCATTTGGGCGAGTAATGTTACTCGCTCAAATGACTGGTATCGGGAACCGATACCGGTATTGGTGCATCCATATTTTGAATGTGACATGGTTGTTGGTGCCAGAAGAGCTGATCTGAGTATTTTAAAAAACTGCTGATCTACTGGGATTTAGATACACAACCATCTCTAGGGTTTACAGAGAATGGTCCAAAAAAAAAGAAAATACCCAGTGAGCGGCAATCGTGTGGACAAAAATGCCTTGTTGATGTTGAGGTCAGAGGAGAATAGGCAGGCTGGTTCAAGATGATAGAAGGGCAACAGTAACTCAAATAACCTCTTGTTACAACCAAGGTATGCAGAATTCCATCTCTGAATGCATAACACATCGAACCTTGAAGCAGATGGGCTACAGCGGCAGAAGACCACACAGAGTGCCACTCCTGTCAGCTAAGAACAGGAAACCGAGGCTACAATTCACACACGCTCACCAAAATTGGACAATAGAAGATTGGAAAAACATTGCCTGGTCTGATGAGTCTCGATTTCAGCTGCGACATTCAGATGGTAGGGTCAGAATTTGACAACAACATGAAAGCATGGATCCATCCTGCCTTGTATGCACGGTTCAGACTGGTGGTGGTGATGTAATGGTGTAGGGGATATTTTCTTGGCACACTTTGGGCCCCTTAGTACCAATTGACCATTGTTTAAACGCCACGACCTACCTGAGTATTGTTGCTGACCATGCCCACCCCTTTATGACTACAATGTACTCATCTTCTGATGGCTACTTCCAGCAGGATAATGCCCCATGTCACAAAGCTCAAATCATCTCACCACTGGTTATTGGACATGACAACAAGTTCACTGTACGCCAATGGCCTCCACAGTCACCAGATCTCAATCCAAAAGAGAACCTTTGGGATGTGGAGGAACGTGAGATTTGCATCATGGATGTGCAGACGAAAAATCTGCAGCAAATGCCATCATGTCAACATGGACCGAAATCTCTGAGGAATGTTTCCAACACTGTGTTGAATCTATCTCACAAATAATTGAGGCAGTTCTGAAGGCAAAAGGGGTCCAACCCGATACTAGCAAGGTGTACGTAATAAAGAGGCCGGTGAGTGTATATGTAAAGCTCTGTGTAAATTGACAGCACTATACAAGTTGCTTTAATAGATAAATAAAATAATTTTTTTTTTACAGAATACAAAGCGTTCTGTGATTGGACAAAAGGCGGTCTTGATGTTTGCACCTCCTCGCTCCTTTATCAATCACAGAACCTCTTGTATCCTGTACAAAGAATACAAGACATTTAACAAATGAAGAGAGGGGAGAGTGAGTGACGCTCTTCTTGACTGTATGAGGGACAGAACTGTGATTTACAGTGCCAGAGGTTTGGCGATTACAGTAGCTGTGAGGATGAATGAAAGTATGGGATTTACCTTTAGCTGCAGCATCTACACATGACTCACCCATCATTAGACGTGGTTTATTGGTACATAGCAAATGTCTAAGATGGTTTTCCTTTCATGGCAAATGACTGTGCAATAATTTCTGTGAATCTCATAGTGAAGCAAACAGCATGGGCAGCAACTAACTCCCCTTTGGGAGTCATAGAAGTTAAAGCATATCTAAATCCAAAAACAAAAAAAGTTATATATTGCAGTCTACCAGTCTTTAGATGTGATGGTTGCTTTAGTTTTCTTTTTTTTTTTTTTCATTTTCAGCAAATACAGAAATGACCTGTATATCTTACCAGATATGCAGTGCCCTTGTCAATTCCTGTGAGCTCAAAAATAAGGACAAATATTCTTATCTTTCTCTGGTTTTATTAATCCACGCTGTAATGGAGATGAACAAAGGCCAACATGCCTGTTTGACAATCAGGACTCTTTCTACAGTGAACCACTTAGGCCCCTTTCACACTGGGGCGGTTTTCAGGCGGTACAGCGCTAAAAATAGCGCCTGTACACCGCCTGAAAAAACCGGCCCCATTCACTCCAGTGTGAAAGCCGGCGGGCTTTCACACTGGAGCGGTGCGCTAGCAGGACCGCAACAAAAGTCCTGCTAGCAGCATCTTTGGAGCGGTGAAGGAGCGGTGTATTTACCGCTCCTATACCGCTCCTTCCCATTGAAATCAATGGGAAACCGCGGGGATACCACCCGCAAACCGCCGCTGCAGCGGCGCTTTGCGGAGGTTTTTAACCCTTTTGCGGCCGCTAGCGGGGGTTAAAACCACCCCGCTAGCGGCCGCATACCGCGGGAAAAACGATGGTAAAGCAGCGCTAAATATAGCGCTGCTTTACAATCGCCGCCCCGCACCGCCCCAGTGTGAAGCCAGCCATAGAGAGAGGAAATGTGTTATCTGCAGGATTCCTGAGTCAAATAAAAATTTTAATAAAAATTAGCAAAAGAAAAAAAAAAGAAAAAGAAAACTGATGCAGCCACTTTATCTATGAACTGGTAAGTCACGATATATTAAATGTATGCTTTTTTTTTGGATGCCCTCCAACAATTGCAACACTAAGGCCCCATGCACATGAGACGCTGTTAAACGCGCGTTCAGAGGCAGTTGGACACTTTTTTCAACAGCCCCTGAACACATGCAATGTTATCCTATGTGTCCATGTACACAGTCTCGTTTTTTCCCGTTTTCATGCAGTTGCGTTTAACCTTGTTGTTCCAGAAGCAAAAAAATGGGTTCAGACACTTTTGCTTTTCCACGTTTCAGATGCAAAATGCGGCTAAACGCAGCTAAACACGGCACCCGCGTTTAGCCGCGTTTGCGTTTATAAGCGTTTTTAAAGGAACCCAATTTTTTGGACCAGAAAACTCAGAAATATGATGGTAAACCATAAAAAATACTAAAAAAATTGGTTTAAAATGTCGTAATTACTTTAGATAGTTCATAGAGCATATATACTCACTGATGCAATGCCATAAAAAACTCTAGTTTTTTAGGTGGCTTAGACAATGAGGAATGCCTCCACTTCTTTGCCCCAACCCTTCATCCAATTTCTAATCTAATCAGTGACTCCACCTAGTCTGACCAAAGCATAGCAATGTCTTTTTTTCACAAAGAAAAACCTGCATACCAATGTCTAGTCAGTCCCAACCCCCCACCATGTTTGTCAAATATCCAACAGACATTCGCTGTGCCATCAACGGATGGGTCCAATATCGACCAGCTCTGACTCTGGACCTCTCACGCAATTTGCAACGACGTTGCTGACTCATCAAGAGCAACATCAGGAGCATTTCCTGACATATACCGTATTTATCGGCGTATAACACGCACTTTTTCCCCCTAAAAATCGGGGGAAAGTCGTGGGTGCGTGTTATACGCCGATACCCCCAAAAAAAAAATCAAAAATGGCAAAAATGGCAAGCGCCGCCGAAAAATAGCGAGCGCCGCCGAAAAAGACCGAGGCGCGGCCGAAAAAACCCGAAGCCGCGCCGGAATAGACCGAGCAGACTGTTCGGCTCTGCTCGGAGTCCCGCCTCCCTGCGCTCGCTCCGGAAACAGCAGGGAGGCGGGACCGTGATCGGAGCTGAACAGTCGGCTCGGCCTTTTCCGGGGCCGCTTCGGTCTTTTTCGGCCGCGCCTCTGACTTTTTCAGCGGCGCGCGATAGAGTCTCGGCGGCGGGAAATTTAAACCCGGACCGGACTTCTAATGTCGCTGGGCATGGCTGCAATGACGCTGGCAAGGCTGCAATGACCCTGGGCAAGGCTGCAATGACGCTGGGCAAGGCTGCAATGACGCTGGGCATGGCTGCAATTACGATGGGCATGGCTGCAATGACGCTGGGCATGGCTACAATGACGCTGGGCATGGCTGCAATGACGCTGGGCATGGCTGCAATGACGCTGGGCATGGCTGCAATGATGCTGGGCATGGCTGCAATGACGCTGGACAAGGCTGCAATGACGCTGGACAAGGCTGCAATGACGCTGGGCAAGGCTGCAATGACGCTGGGCAAGGCTGCAATGACGCTGGGCAAGCTGCAAATTACGCTTAAATGTAAGTTTTTTTTTCCCTAAACTTCCCTCCTAAAACTTTTTTTCCTTAAAATGCCCTCCTAAACTTGGGGTGCGTGTTATACGCCGATGCGTGTTATACGCCGATAAATACGGTATTCAATATGGGATCCATTTCCAAAAAAAAAACACAGAAAGAGAGGCAAATGCAAGTGTACAACTGCTCTCTCTGGTGCTGCTGACTCTGATCAAAATGACAGAAATAGTTAATAATATATGCTTTCTGAGCTTGGGGAGGGTCTATATGATGTTATCTTTACAAACGCTTATAGACGCAAACACGGCTAAACGCGGCATTAAAACACGGCAAAATGCGCGTTTTTAAACGCAGATTTCTGCTTTTTAAAACATGCGTTCAGCAGAGTTTGCATCTGCATCTCGTGTGCATGGGGCCTTATGCTTGGATTCCAGACCATCTTACCATATGTGAAGATATTTGCCAGCACACCATGGAACGACATAGATAGCGTCCAAACGGGTGATTTATTGCATGATCACAACACAAGAAGAGTGCAACGTTTCGGAGTCACGCAGGACCCCTTCGTCAGGCATGTGATCTTCCCACATGGTCTCAGCCACGTACAAACTCCTGATATGGCCATCAGACAATTTCATGCCCCCACTTCTACTCAAATGGGAAAGAGACCTCAAGACTATAATCTCTCCTAACCAAAGGAAGGATATCCTATACTTTGCACAATACTCCTCTATAGCAAACAAATAACAGGAACGGGGGTATAAGGTCCTGACCAGGTGGTAGAAAGACTCTACAAAATGTACTCCCAGACATCTAACAGATGCTGGCATGGCAGAAAAGATGTGGGCACTCTTCTTTATAGCTTCTGGTCATGAGACAAACTCTGGAGCTTTTGGTCCCAGATGAGGACTATCAATAGACAATTGACAGACTTTGACCTGGGGACTTATCCAGCAAAATACATGTTACATTTCTTACATTTGCCTAGACACAGATACAAGAATATGATGCCGATTCATCTTGTGAATGCATTTAAGGTGTACATTCCTGCCCTCTGGAAACATCACTCACACTGTGGTTCTCCAAGATCACCAAAATACACCAGATGGAAAACATTACTGCTACACTTCAAGGAGAAGAAGAAACGTTCAGGCATACATGGTTCTATTGGACCATGTACACATACTCTTGGTAATATGAGATGATGCTTTCTGGCAATGAATATAATCAGTGGGCCTACCTTTGTACACGCACAACTGAGGATTGAGTGGTATGGCTCCCCTTCCCCCTTCCTTCTGTCCATTCTTTCCTCTTCTTTTTCTTCTTTCTGCTTTTTCCTATTCTTTTCCCCCTACATGCCTGCTTTCTCCTCCCATTCAACTTCTTTTTCTTTTCTACTTTCAAACTGGGTGGCAGTCTGATAGCCAACTAACCTGCTCATGGCAAGGTGGGATGGGTACCATGTATACTTGAAATGTATTGTCTACACAAATATTTGTACACGTATCTGGCCTCCTCAAGGTCTATGTGCTTGGATTTTGATGAAGACTCTCCAGAGTCTCCACTATGTCAGGTTGAAAAAATTGAAATCAAGAATTTAAATAATAAAAAAAAAAAGGTTACAAAACATCTGGGCAGCACAGTGGCTAAGTGTTTAGCACTTCCACCTAGCAGCACTAGGGCCATTGGTTTAAATCCCAACCACAACACTACCTGCAAGTAGTTTGCATGTTCTCCCTGTGCCTGCGTGGGGTTACTTCGGTTTCCTCCCACACTCCAAAAAACATGCTGGTAGGTTAATTGTTTCCTGTCTAAATTGGCCCTAGTACCTTGTTTCCCCGAAAATAAGACCTACCCTGAAAATAAGACCTAGCCTTATTTTCCAGGACGGCTGCACTATAAGCCCTACCCCGAAAATAAGCCCTAGTTTAAAATGCTTGTAAAATCCTATAATCCACTCTATTACAGTAGTATATAATGTACAATGTGTGTGTTTCTATAATTGTGGGGAAGAGAGCTCCGGCGGGTCACAGAGGCGCAGAGTGGCACTATAACGAAGGTATTTGGCACAATTATATTACAGAAACAAACACATTGTACATTATATACTACTGTAATAGAGTGGATTAGAGGATTTTACAAACATTTTAACTCAGTTTACACTGAGGATTCCTATCAGACAGGGAGGGAGAGGGGAAGAGAAGACAGAGCATTACATGGTAAGACCAACCCTGAAAATAAGCCCTACTGTGTCTTTTGGTGGCAAAATTAATATATTATTATTTTTGGGGAAACACAGTATACAGTGGTGTGAAAAAGTGTTTGCCCCCTTCCTCATTTCCTGTTCCTTTGCATGTTTGTCACACTTAAGTGTTTCGGAACATCAAACCAATTTAAACAATAGTCAAGGACAACACAAGTAAACACAAAATGCAATTTGTAAATGAAGGTGTTTATTATTAAAGGTGAAAAAAAATCCAAACCATCATGGCCCTGTGTGAAAAAGTGATTGCCCCCTAAACCTAATAACTGGTTGGGCCACCCTTAGCAGCAACAACTGCAACCAAGCGTTTGCGATAACGTGCAATGAGGCTTTTACAGCGTCCTGGAGGAATTTTGGCCCACTCATCTTTGCAGAATTGTCCTAATTCAGTTACATTAGAGGGTTTTCGAGCATGAACGGCCTTTTTAAGGTCATACCACAACATCTCAATAGGATTCAGGTCAGGACTTTGGCTAGGCCACTCCAAAGTCTTCATTTTGTTTTTCTTCAGCCATTCGGTGGTGGACTTGCCGGTGTGTTTAGGATCATTGTCCTGCTGCAGAACCCAAGTTCGTTTCAGCTTGAGTACACGAACAGATGGTCGGACATTCTCCTTCAGGATCTCTTGGTAGACAGCAGAATTCATAGTTCCTTTTATCACGGCAAGTCTTCCAGGTCCTGAAGCAGCAAAACAGCCCCAGACCATCACACTACCACCACCATATTTTACTGTTGGTATAATGTTGTTTTTCTGAAATGCAGTGTTCCTTCTACGCCAGATATACTTGGACACACACCTTCCAAAGAGTTCCACTTTTGTCTCATCGGTCCACAGAATGTTGTCCCAAAAGTCTTGGGGATCATCAAGATGTGTTGTGGAGAAATTGAGACGAGCTTTGATGTTCTTTTTGCTCAGCAGTGGTTTTCTCCTTGGAACTCTGCCATGCAGGCCATTTTTGCCCAGTCTTTTCCTGATGGTGGAGGCATGAACGCTGACCTTAACTGAGGCAAGTGAGGCCTGCAGTTCCTTGGACGTTGTTGTGGAGTCTTTTGTGACCTCTTGGATGAGTCGTCGCTGCGTTCTTGGGGTAATTTTGGGCGGCCGGCCACTCCTGGGAAGGTTCACCACTGTTCCATGTCTTCGCCATTTGTGGATAATGGCTCTCACTGTGGTTCGCTGGATTCCCAAAGCTTTGGAAATGGCTTTATAACCCTTTCCAGACTGATAGATCTCAATTACTTTCTTTCTCAATTGTTCCTGAATTTCTTTGGGTCTCGGCATGATGTGTAGCTTTTAAGGATCTTCTGGTGGACCTTACTGTGTCAAGCAGCTCCTATTTAAGTGATGCCTTGATTGTGAACAGGTGTGGCAATAATCAGGCCTGGGTGTGGCTAGAGAAATTGAACTCAGGTGTGGACAACCACAGTTATAGTATGTTTTAACAAGGGGGGCAATCACTTTTTCACACAGGGCCATGATGGTTTGGATTTTTTTTCACCTTTAATAATAAACACCTTCATTTACAAATTGCATTTTGTGTTTACTTGTGTTGTCCTTGACTATTGTTTAAATTGGTTTGATGTTCCGAAACACTTAAGTGTGACAAACATGCAAAGGAACAGGAAATGAGGAAGGGGGCAAACACTTTTTTCACACCACTGTATGTATATATGAATGTGAGTTAGATACCTTAGATTGTAGGCTTCTTGAGGGCTGTGGAGGCCATTGGAGTACAGTGAACTTATTGTCATGTTCAAGAAATCAGTGGTGAGATGATTTGAGCTTTGTGACATGGTGCAGCCCATGGCATTTAAATGATGTTCAACTTATACTAAGGGGCCCAAAGTGTGCCCAAAAAATACCCCCCACACCATTACACCACCAACTTCAACAGTTTATACAAGGCAGGATGGATCCATGCTTTCATGTTGTTTACACCAAATTCTGACCCTACCATCTGAATGCCGCAGCTGAAATCGAGATTGATTAGACAAGGCAACATTTTTCCGACCTTCTATTGTCCAATTTTTCCTGTGTGAATTGTAGACTCGGTTTCCTGTTCTTAGCTGACAGAAGTGGCACCCGGAGTGGTCTCCTGCTGCTGTAGCCCATCTGCTTCAAGGTTCAATGTGTTATGCATTCAGAGATCGTATTCTGCATACCTTGGTTGTAACAAGTGATTATTTTAGTTACTTTTGCCTTTCTATCATCTTGAACCAGCCTGCACTTTTCTCCTCTGACCTCAGACATCAACAAGGCATTTTTGTCCACACAACTGCCGCTCGCTGGATATTTTCTCTTTTTTGGACCATTCTCTGAAAAACCCTAGAAATGGTTGTGTGTGAAAATCCCAGTAGATTAGCAGTTTTTTAAATACTAAGACCAACATCCATGCCATGTTCAAAGTCACTTAAATCTCCTTTCTTCCCCATTCTGATGCTCGGTTTGAACTGTAGCAAGTCGTCTTCACCACATCTAAATGCATTGAGTTGCTGGCATGTGATTGTCTGATTAGCAATTTGTGATACCAAGCAATTGAACAGGTGTCCCTAATAAAGTGGTCGGTGAGTATATATGTATGCTGCGTAAATAGACAGCGTTATATGAGTACCTGTCAAAAAAATAAATAATAAACAGCTGAAAAACAAACACCTGCTGTTCCTTTACTACAAATCTTTATTAAAAAAAATTATAATTTGTAAGAAATTTTAAAATTTTATATATAGTTTTAAAAAATATATAAGAAAAATAAACACAACAAAACAAAGTAGCATGATGTAGTTATACAATACAAAGGGAAAGGAAGGATTGTATAGTGATAAAGTATCAGAAAATGAATGGGCTATTAGAAATGCATTACTTATTACTTATGCATTACTTGTTAGTTAAAGCAGTCTTGTAAACTTAAGCCTCGTACATGCGATTGGATTTTCGTCCGAGAATTGTGTGATGACAGACTGTTGGCCTAAAATCCGACCGTTAGTACGCTCCATCAGACAATTGTTGTCCAACTTTCCGCCAACAAATGTTGGATGGCAGGCTAGTAACTTTTCGTTGGACAATAGTCTGTTGTCAGATTTTCCTATCGTCCGTCACACAAAAGTTGAAAGTACAACACGCATGCTCAGAATCAATCCTCACCAAACACGACATTAGCAGAAGGTGCCCGAACGGTGGCGCTTGAGAGCTGAAATTCCTCGTAGTACATCACAACGTTCGTGTTTGTTGGCCGACAATTGTGTACCGTTTGTATGCAAGACAAGTTCCTGGCACACGCCCTTCAGACAAAAGTCTGACGCTTTGTTGGCCAACAATCCGATCGTGTGTACCAGACTTTAGCCATAGAATCCATCTTCATTGCCATTCATATGCATAGACCCCTGAGTCATTTTCATTTCCGACGGAAAATGTCAGATTGGACCATGTTGTCGGTAAATCGCCCGTGTGTGGGCTCCATCGGACTTTCTCTGTCGGAATTTTCGACGGAAAAAATTTGAGATCCTGCTCTCAAATTTTCCGACAACAAAATCCGATCTGCAATCGGTACATTTTTCAGATTTTTTCTCAAAAGTTTATGTTTGCCTTTGTTTTCTGTTTTCTCAGAAGTTTTTCACTTTCAACCTTTGACCAGCGCCTTTGAAGAAGGGATATACTCCCGAAACATGTCAGGCAATCGAAGGATTTTGTATTTGTATTTTCATATCCATATGTAACATTTGAAAACATTTTCATATATATGTGTTTATGTTGTGAAAAAATTGTATCACGATTGTTTTTAAACAACCTCGTTTGTACATAATTTTTTCCCACTCCCCGTTTCCCTTCTTTATTTATTTTTTCTTAAAAATAAATGATTTAAAACAAAAACTCAAATATAATACACTCTCTTATTTTATTATATACTTTTTTATTCGCCTGAAAAATCCCGTCTGTACCGGAGGGTACTGGTGGTCTCTCGTTCCCAGAGGTTCCACATTAAAATACTTATCCAGGGATGTTGGCAACACCTTTTTTCTTTAGGAACTAGATGTTCCTTAGAATGGTTCAGCAATCTTTTTGTACAAAATCCGATCTGACTTTTTCCGATTGTGTGTAGAGAATTCCGACGGACAAAGTGCAACGCATGCTCAGATCACATTATGAGACCAAAGCTATTGGCTACTAGCCTCTACGTAGTTCCGTCGTACGCAATGAACGTCACTACGTTCAGAATAATCGGATTTTCCGACAACTTTGTCCGACCGTGTGTATGCAACACCACCGACGGATTTTGTGGTCGGAATTTCCGACCGTGTGTACAGGGGCTAACAGTTGTTCTTCTCTGTATTCTTGGGCGGCTTCTCCTGTTTCTTTACACCTTTGAGACTCCTAAGATGTGACTGACTAAAAGGAGTAATTTTCACTCCTGATAAAATAAATCTGTGTTTTCCTCCAAAATCCCATCAAGTGCAGAAGAATTACGGGATGTATTTTTTTTTTTTTTATTCATGAAAATCAGCCTTTTCTGAAGACAAATGACTCTTCCCAGCCCGTCTATTCAAAACCTCGTTGATGGAGATGGGAGCTTGCACGGTAATGATAAAGTTTGTAAGAAGATGAAAAGACCACCTTTTTACAGAAACTTTTGCAGCAACCTTGGGCGCCTTGCACGTAATGCTACATTTTTTAAAGATTTGAAAATAAATAGCAAAGTGCACTTTAACACAGATGACATTGCCCAAGCGAAGTACTGCTAAATCTGGTGTTTGTTATTATAGAGCAAATATTTAAAATAGCTGAAGTAGATACTTACAGATAAGACCTTAGTAAACATTAGAGGAAGAAAAAGATATCATTCATCAACTATCCATTTCCAGGTCTGTGCTAAATATCAGATTATTTACATGTGAAATAGTCATTATGGGCCCTGCTCTCAGCATTAACCCCACGATTAAGTAGAAAGGATGGAAGACCTTGCATTTCTGTAATAAGCTGGCTTAATATCAATTACCATTTTCATCTGTCTGATATTTTCCAGAAAGTGTCATGCTTGCTATATTCCTCGCATGATAAAGTTGAGGAAGACATCTCCTAGATGGTACTAAAAGTGTTCATCTCCTCTACATTATGGGCTGCTGGAATTTCAGGCTTTCGCAGGACAACCTCTCCTGCTTTTCCTGGTATGTCTGGAATTAAACAAGCACTCTAACTGGCCACTTCTACACAAGATTGAGATTTCTCTGACAGGTAATTGCCCTCTGTGAAGTTCCAGACAATCAGGGACCCGTTGCCTGTATCAGACACATCAGACGTTGAAGCTGAGCTCTAATAGAAGATGAGTGGGCAGCAGGATAAGATAGCTTGCCACTGTGTTGTGCCAGCCCACATAAGTTGGCGACGTCCTGCTGATAATCGTAGGATACTGTTTAAAGGAAGACATTAGAAATTCATGTGAGTTAGCAATTATTGCTAAGAGGGCTTGTGAAAGAAAAGAATACTGCACAACTACTGCAAAGATGTATATAGTGTTATTAATATTACAGATATCTTTATAGTAAGTTTACACAGTGCTCTACATTGTACATTTACATCAGTCCTTGCCCTTAAAGCGGTTCTGCACCCATTTCATTTAGTAAATCTCTTT
>CM053028.1:334652999-334672933 GCA_028564925.1 Lithobates sylvaticus | reverse complement strand
CCCCAGAGCCTGGGGGGAGATGCCTGTCGTGAACGTGAGGTCCTGCAAGCTTCTCCCCGTCGCCAAGTAACGCAACGTGGCGACTAGCCTCTGCTCCGCACTGATGGCTTGCCGCATGCAGGTATTCTGCCTGGTAATATAAGGGGACAGCGAAGCCAACAGACGGTGAAAAATGGGGTCCGTCATCCGGAGATAATTCCTGAAATCATCAGGATTATTCTCACGGATCTCACGGAGCAAAGGCATATGCGAGAATTGGTCACGCTGGCGCAACCAATTCTTGGTCCATGAACTCCTCCTCACCCTGTTCATGGACTGGGCTCGTGCCAAGGTGTTAACCGCAACACCGAGCCCCTGCACAGCACGAACTCGTTCCCGAGTACGTCCACACTCCATGGCTTCAAAACGGTCGGCTGATCAAACAAACAACTTAACAGAACGCACTGAAGAACAGCAAGGCCTATGAAGAACGACCTGAAAAACAGGAACGAGCGGACCAGAATTAGTGTTACTAAACCCATAACAGTAAAAATCAGTCTGTATATGCAGTAAAGCATGCTTGTTATACTCACTGTGGAACCTAAGGGGTTAATCCTGCCCATTGTGTAAAAAGGCTGGTTGATCCTGTCTTCTCTGATCTTCCACAGCCCCCAAACCATCTGATTAGAACAGAGCATTTGGGGCAAGCTGTATATGCTCAGTTTGATGTGTATTGCTAGAGTTCCTTTTTTTGGGGAGGGTTCATGTTATCAGCACATGGCCAATCGGCACTATCCAGACATAGGTTCAGGAGTCTTGCAGCCCCATAGGACAGTCAGAGAAGAATGGAAACTCCTCCTACAAGCTTTAATCAGACATTGATATAAAGGGGAACCCCAGCCAAAAAAAAAAAAAATGGCGTAGGGTCCCCCCTCAAAATCCATACCAGACCCTTGAGGTCTGGGATGGATTTTAAGGGGAAACCTAGCCAAAAAAAATGGCGTGGGGTCCCCCTCAAAATTAGAGCAGTCTAACTACTGATGAGAAAAGGTATTTAGCAGTTTATATTTACTAAAACTATTCCATTAACATGTACTGAGAGACCAGATATAGTGAATGCAGGCTCCTGGGTTTAGTAACGCTTAAACTGGATCATGATGTATGGCAGACTTACCTGTGTTCTTCGTAACGCTACTAAGACGTTTGCTACATGGGATTCATGGATACGATGTGTACTAGTACCTAGAGAGTCCCAAGCTGACCCTCTTTCTTCCTGTCCTTTTTCTCTTTCTTGACCTATACTTTTTTCTTTTATACTATTTTTTTTATGTTTGATTTTCTTGATTATCTTAAGATACCTTAGGAAAAACGTGGTCTTACATTTGATTTTATATTCCTGGGCATGCAGACAGGGGTTCCCTTCTACCTCCTTCCTACTGCCCCTCCCTATTCCCTGTTTTCCCCACTATGAAACACCTTTTTAAATGCAGCTGATCCCTAGTGGATCAAGTGTGTTATCTTTAGCTCTTTTGTTAATGATTGTCATCTTATTTGTATTGTTGTTTTTGTTGGAGTCCTTGTCAGAGCATTTTAATGCCAAGGTCTTTCTACCCGACAATGGGCATTGTCAGTCTTTTGAAGGAAGTTTATCTCTGTAATTGCAGTGACCTGAGCACCTGTTTTCATCATTGTTCTATTGGTGTACTTTGGTATCTTGTTACTCCAATAAAAATGTATTGATATCTAAAGAACTTGTGCACTTATGTTGAAGGAACACTATAGTACCCCTCTCGACATCTCTCCTGAGAACATGTGTCTATATTCCAGAGACCAGTTGCAGACATACCCCAGGGTGCCAGCTGAACCCTGCCCAAAAGACAGCTGTGTTTGCATTCATTTATGGTTTCTATCTTTTGCACTTGGCTGTGCTTGCTCAGTAAGCAGTTAATAGAGCTGAATGGGGCCATCTGAGGTCTCAAGAGATAACTTTGTTCAATGCTATGACAGCTTACTGCAGTCACGGCAAGCTGGAGAAACAAAACTAATGAAATTATTACACAGAGCAGCAGCTTGGGGCAGATAGTGGCTTTCACAGTGGGGCATTTCTGAATCCAGGTTTTTTTAGTATATACGACAAGGAAATTTAACCCCTTCACACCTAAAGGGTAAGGCAAATGTTAACACCTAATGACAATTTTGCAGCTTTTGCAACTTTGACATGTGTTAGTAGTTGTGACGATATTATTATTATTATTTATTATTATTATTATTATTATTATACAGGATTTATATAGCGCCAGCAGTTTGCGCAGCGCTTTACAACATCAGGGGAGACAGTACAATTCAATACAGGAGGGATCAGAGGGCCCTGCTCGTTAAAGCTTACAATCTAGAAGGGAGGGTCAAGTGGAAACAAAAGGTAATAACTGTGGGGGATGATCAGATGGAAAAAATGAAAATACAGTTGTTAGGTGTGGGTAGGATAGGCTTCCCTGAAGAGGAGAGTTTTCAGGGATCGTCTAAAAGCTAATAGAGTAGGAGATAGACGGACTGATTGGGGTAAGGAGATATGTACAGTATTACTATGTGCATCCAGGATTATATCACCTTTTTTCAGGGCAAATTGGGCTTTCATTTGGTTGTAAATGGTAATGGATATCGCCTGATTTATTTTTTTAATTTTTTTATTTTATTAAGGAAAACTGCCCAAAATAGTAAAACATTTTTAACTGTAGCTATATTTTTCTTGCTACCATAATCTACTCCAAAACATAAAAAAAATTCTCCAGGACAATCCCAGCAATACCACATATGTGTATGTTATTTGTTGTTTGTACCCATAGTACAGTCCAGAAACAACAGTGCATTTTTCTTAATTTTTTATTTTTTTTTATCCTACCTAAAACACACTGATACTGATTTGAATTTTCATTTTTTTTTTTTTTTTTTAAACCCTGACTTACTTTTGACCCTTACTTGACCCAATGTCCTGGCTGGGCTCAGCCCTTCCTTCTCTGGGCTGGCCGCTCAGCTGTCGGCTAGCTCCTATCGCTCCACAGTTACTCAGCTGTTGATATCCTGCTCGTCAGTCCTGCCTACTTAAACCGTCCAGTCCAGAGGAACTCTGCCTTCACCTCGGTCACAGCACAGAAACTATCTTCTGCGATCCTGTTCCCTTGTGCCTCCAGATCCTGTTTGCTGTTCCACTACATTGATCCCTGATTTCTGGCTTGGCTGACTAATCCTTTCCAGTTACTGAACTTTTGGCTATGTTTTGACTACATTTGTTTTTTTACTTTTTTATTATTAAACAAGTGTGATTTAACTGTACTTCTGTCTCAGCCTGATTGCTTGGTTTCTGACACCCAAACACTAACCCTGGCACTGACCTAGATCAACCCTTGATGTATTTTTATTTTTTATTTTACACAGTTGTTTCTCTCCACCTGCAAGGAGAGGGAGACATGCAAGGCATCTTTCCTATCCATTCACAGAGAGAAACGGAGGGGCAGGCTTCACAGTGACTGATCACCTTGATAGCCAATCAGAGGCGATCACAGCGATCAGGTTACCCAGAATCGGGAGTTCCCGGTCCCGATTGTTAGTACGGGTCCTGGGGTTCCCGCTGAGACCCCAGTCTCTGTGCTGGGAGCGCGCTGTGCAGTGCACTCCTAGCACAAAGACAGACACGCATATATGCGGCCCCCCAGAAAAAAAGCCCAGTCCAGTGAGGCCATATATATGCATACTGTCTGCGTCAAGGGGTTAAGGAAGGGTAGAGTAGGGGGTAAGTGCACTTCATATGCAGGTTTAGTTATCATTTAAAGTGCATCTAAAGCCAAAACCTAGGTGATTGTTTTAATTTTGTGTCACCGATGGGGACATTTACTGGAGTGAGAGGAGATTTTCCATTGGGTACATCTCTCTGCTGGAGATCTAAGAGGAGTCTCTCTGTCTGTCTGTCTGTCTGTGTCTGTCTGTGTGTCTCTGTCTGTCTGTCTGTCTGTCTGTCTGTCTCAGTCTGTCTTTCTCTCTGTCTTTCTCTCTCTCTCTCTCTGTCTCTCGGTCTGTCTCTCTCTGTCTGTCTCTCTCTCTCTCTCACAGTCTGTCTGTCTCTCTCTGTCTCTCTCACAGTCTGTCTTTCTCTCTCTCTCTCTCTCTCTCTCACAGTCTGTCTTTCTCTCTGTAAAAGGAAATCTCCCCAAACATTGAGGTTTTAACCATTACCTAGTCTAGCCAAAACATTTGGCTTTATGCTTGCAGTACTTTAAATCACAAGCTTCTCTTTACCTACATTAGCAAAATCATCCTCTAAATCTCTTTAGAGACATCACTTTGTACTTCCAAGTCTTGATAAGTAGCAGTTAACTGGGTGTCATAGATCTCATATAAACCTCCTGGATCCCATATGAAGAGTTAAATGTATGATACTGGAACAAGCAGTTTATAGACAGGTGTGTTTTAACATTTTTTTCCTGATCAGAGGGGAAAGGTGCATTGTAGCTTTACAGCGTTTGTTACCCCAGAACTTCATATTCCTGATATGTGCTTGCTGTACCATGTACTTGTATGAGAGTATCCTGTTCTCTTTGTATTGCTTCCTATGTGTGAAATCCCTGGTGCTCTTCCAACTAAAAACTCATCACACTAAGCAGGAGAACACACCATGGTCATTCTCCTAGCTATGCAGGGAACTTGGTGTCATCACCTCCAATATTCAGACTTTTCTTGACACCCCCCTGCTGCACGACCATTCACTGGCAAGCACAGTGTACTTTTGCTTCTCCTCCCTCCAGGTCCCCCCAGCTCAGGTCATGGCTTCCCCCTGCATCTCCTCCCAAGTCCAGGTGGTCGTTTCTCCTCCCAGCCAATCGAGTCTCAAGGACCTGCTTCCTGAAAGGCCGGGAAGAGAAGCAGGAAGACATTAACAACTATAAATTGGCTTTTTGGAGCCTCAGGCTCTAATCATGTGTTTAAAGAAAAACCCTTATTGAAATCCATGTGTCCGGCGCCCTGCATGGCAATTATGGGCGGGCGCATGGATTGGGGGGGAGGGGGCGGTGACCTTTATGGGAGTCTGCCACTGATTTAGGCATATTTATGGTCAGAAATTCTTGTTAAAATTCACTAGGGAAACCGTACACTGCTCAATACTCCTTCTTCTTTTTTTTTATTTTTATTATTACAAGAGGATTGAATCTCTCACTTAGTTTACAAAGCTTGGGTCAGTTATGGTACCCACACATACAGCTACTTTGATTATATAAGGGCTGTATTATAATTGTCAGGTGGGCTCACTGTAATCCAGATATGTAAAAATATTTTCACAATTAAACATAGCCACTGTTTGTCTTTTATTAAAAACCATTTGCCTTTTTAATATGGCAAAGTGAAATATACAAAGTACAGAAATCCTGTTTTTTGTCATTCTTTTTATAGCTGCTATGTATTCTAATAAATGATGTTAACTAATTATATGTTTTGGATTATTGTATATCAAGAAAACTACTCTTCAGAATAATGTCCAATGAGAAATGTTAAGCAAAAATTGTATTTAATGCTGTAGATTCAACAGGTGTTTAGTACTTCTCATGGAGAACTCATTACTTTGCATGTGTTTCCTGGCACCATTTCCAATTTGGTATAAAGTTTAAAATGTTCTTTTCACACTTACAATTTACTCCCACTGGTATAATGAAAATAGTTCCTTTTTTCAAAAGCAAGAAAAATCTTAACAATTTTGTTAAAATGTGTTTGAATCGTGACATCCCAATGCAAGAATATGTTCTGCCAAGTTTTTTTTTTTCTCTACCCCCAATATAGAGGCATTTAGTTAGATGTTATCATCTGTTAATGAAGATAGAGAAGAGATGTAACTTGTATTAACACTGTACCAAAGTCTGCAACAAAGGAAAAAAAAAGATTCAGGTACTATCAGATGTAATACACAGACCCTGCGGCCCATAGCAACTTTTCAATTGGACCCCCCCTCCCCAGCAACCTCTCTCTGTAGCACCTGACAGGGTTAAAGCGGCACCACCACAATCTATAAATAAAACACAAAGAAAAAAAAAAAAAAAAAAAAAACAAAAAAAAAAAAAAAAAATAACAAAAAAAAAAAAAACACACCCCCAAACCCAAAAAAAAAAAAAAACAACTAAAAAAAAAAAAATAACAAAACCACACGACCCACATACCCCGACACCTCGCAACACAACAAACAAACAACCCCCAAAAAAAAAAAAAAAAAAAAAAAAAAAAAAAAAAAAAACAACACAATAAAAAAAAAAAAAAAAAAACAAATAAAAACAAAAAAAATAACACACTACCTCCACCACACACCTCACAACCGCCCCCACACCCAACCAAACTCTCAACCAACATAAAAAAAACTACACAAACATCACCACCCCCACATCATCGCTCCCTTCAAAACTAACGCAGAACAACATTACAATGCCTAACCGCGCATCTCAAAAAAAAAAAAAAACCAAAAAAAATACATCCAAATTAAAAAATCCCCCCCAAAAAAAAAAAAAATTAAACTTTTGACAGAAGAGACTATATCGGTCTCTTCTGTTTATACATGCTTCCCTCTGCCAGTCAGCTGTAATGTACACTGAACTGAGCATGCACATCTCAATGTACATTAAAAGCACCACTTGGTGCTGTGATGTCACTCCTGTGCACATGTGCAGGAGTGACATCGTGGCCTGGCCATTCAAGTGGCTGAACAGACAGAACCCAGAAGGTAGACCAGGAGAAGATGGCAGCACCCCTGGCCAGTGGGAGCACTGACAGTTCAATGCTGGAAGGCATTGACAGATGGGTTTGTCAAAAAATGCCAATATGCAATGCATACTAGTGCGTTATGGCTTAAATCTCCTGGGGGCCCATTTTAGTATATTAAAAAAAAACGTTATTTACAATGAAATTGTTCTCAGTAGTTCACTAGCATTTTCAGCATCAGTTGGTATATAATCTTAGATACTTGGTGTAAATTGTTGCCCTTGATGCTGATTCTCTACCCTGTCCATTACTACAACAGTGATAAAAATAATAAATCATAATCATCATGTTGTTTTGTGACATAACTGTTTGTATTCCTGCCCACAATTACTCTTTAACTCTAATAGACAACTTTTGCGGCTGTCTTTGTTTTTTTTAGCTGAGAAGGCACAGTGGAATTTTTTTACCACCTCAAGAAGACTTAAGCATAACAGAGTGTTGGCTGGGCTGCAACTGAAGTTGTAAAGGCAATTAATCTACTCCCAGACAGGGAAGACGATCTGGCTGTGCTGCTAAAACACCCATCAGCCTTTAAAAAAGCGTTAGCCAGTCTACAATATGGTGATAGACCCTTACCTTGACAAACTGAGTCCTGTGGGCGCGGATCCATGCCCCTCTGCCTTAACAAGATTTGGCAGATGGCTCAGGGAAGTTGCCTTGGTGGAGACACATTCCCCATCTCTGGGTACTCTTGCGTCTCTGCCTCCCACTCCACTATGTCACGCATTGACTACATTTTTGTGTCCATACCTTTTTGTTGCCCAAGTTAGTGGATGTGGGATTCAGGGCTTGAGTACTGTTTGACCACTCCCCCCTACTGGGTGACCCTGAACCTACAGACCCCCTCTGGGCTCGAACATGGCAGCTGAATCCCTTTCGACTCTCCACACTCCATGACATTGAAACTTTGTAGTCTTAGTGGGCATTCTTTTTTAATACCAATGGGGGTTCTGTGTTTTGTAGAGCAATGTGGGAAAAGTTGCACGCAAAAATGCTGTTATCTGCCTGTATATCCAGGTAGAAGGCCTTCCCAAAACTAACCCTCTAGGCCGAGCAACACTTAGAGTAGGCTTTTCAGCCTAATCCATCTCCCGATAATACTTCCTTATTGAAAGTACAAGCTAGGCTTGTTTAATTGTTTAATTTACTCCATTTCAAAAAAGCCAAACCACAAATCTTTTTCAAACAACAAATATTTGAGCAACCCCCTAGTGGTGGTTACTTTAAGAGATGTCTCTGCTCTGACTAATGCATAACTGACCCCAATCTAGTGGCTAAATTCCATGCCTTTTTCACTGCCTTGAACTCTTCCACAGCCCTCTAATCTAATCTCATGAGGATGTAACTACCTTTTTTTATAAATGGCCCGTTTCGTTTTCCTGACCCCACCCCCTCCCGAATTAGTCAATTAAAAGCCCCCAAAACCACAGATGATATTGACGAGGCTATTGCGCATTTGAGTGACCAGCCAAAGCCCCTGGATCCAATGGACTCCCATTTGGGAAACTTCAGTTTCAAGACTGAGAATTATTTAAAGATCTTTGATTCATCCACCATCTCAGCCTCCATGAGAGAAGGGCTAAAAATACCTATTCCCAAGCCAGGCAAGGATTCCTTGCTTCCTGAATCATATTGCCCCATTTGCGTTTTACAATTGCACATTAAAATTCTGGCAAAAATTTGTGCGTTAAGCCTAAACAAAGTAATCCTTAAACTAATCCATTTGGACCAAATTGGATTCATGCCCGACAAATGCCGTCCTTTATCTTGAAGACTCTTCCTAAATCTACAAGTGACATTGTAGGTTCCAGTGTAAGCATTTGATTCAGTCAAATGGAAATATTTATGGGAATGTCTTCATAGATTCAACTGCTATACAAATCCCCTGTTGCCAGGATTCAGGTCAATGGCAGGATCTCTGACCCTTTTCCCCTAAAGCAGAGGCACACGGCAGGGATGCCCATTGTCCCCGTTACTTTATGCCCTGGCGGCCTTGCGCCTTGTTAAACAATTCAGAGAATTATCCGGCCTACAAATCAATTGGGACAAATCACAAATCCTCACCTTAGCTCCTGGACCCCCCACTGCACACCAAGCCACTCTACCTCAGGCCACAACACAACACACAAATCAAAGACTCACACCTGGTCCTGGCTCCCCCTCAGGATTATGGGGGTGCATAAACCTGGTAAAGATTCTTTTGCCCAAGCTTCTTTATATATTTTGGCATTCCCCTGTATATTTACCACTCCGTATATTCAAATCTATGGACTCTATCCTTAATTTGTGGCAGGAGTTGCCCCAGATAATCTTGACGTGCCTTAAAAAACCCTACAGATATGGGAGGCACTGCTCTCCCAGATCTCAATCTATATTATTTCACTGCCCAACTGTCCCATTTTTTTTTTTTTTTTGACAAAGAGGATAAGGAACGCTACATTGCTTTAGCATGCCCACGAACCCCTGGCTGGGTCATACACCCCTTTCAAATTCTGCTTAGGGGTGCCCGTGATCCAATGATATGGGAGGTCGCTGGGCATTGGTCTATAAGCTTTTTTAAATATGGGACATAGTTACACGCAGACTAAAGGCTCCCAATACTCACGCCCATACACTCCTCCTGGGGTAACTCGGGCCTACCAGAACTACTTTCCATTCCTGATTGCTCGTCGGGTTATAGATCTCTCCCAAGCAGAGGGGGCTATGGTAATTGGTGACTGACAGGTCAGGTTAGTCGGTGCACTTACCTTAACCACGTGTGGCTTCCCTGGCTATCCTCCACAGGCATCACAAGCGGGCATCTCCTCCCCCTGCTCAGCGGCTTCCGTCTCCTCCCTCCTCCCTTGCAGTCAATCGGAACGCTTCTCCTTTTGGCCAGACAGGAAACGCGTCTCACACCCGCATTTCCTGA
This sequence comes from Lithobates sylvaticus, assembly GCA_028564925.1. Lineage (NCBI taxonomy): Eukaryota > Metazoa > Chordata > Amphibia > Anura > Ranidae > Lithobates > Lithobates sylvaticus. The sequence continues at coordinate 334,663,254 of CM053028.1, read as the reverse complement.
TTGGAAGAGAGGCGATTCAGTGTTAAAATAACAAAATATTCATTCGCTAATCTAACACACCTGGGTGGGCTCGAAGCGCAATGCTCTGCGTCTGGAGCCCACCCTATTTTGATGCCTATTGGGACCTTTGGCTCTAATCAGTTGCTTAAACCCCCCCCCCCCCGCCACTGTATTTCATGTGCCCGGCATCCTGAAAGAGTCCGGATGCATGAATGGGGGTAATGGCGGTAAGGAGGTCGTGCCCGTGCGCCCTTAATGGATGGGCCACCCCTGCTCCCAAGTATTTGACAATGGTGTGAGGTTGTTCCAAAACCTTAAATTGGCATTTAATTTACCCAACTTTATGTTCTTTCTCTTCCTCCAGCTTCGCCATGCACTGCACACCAAGTTTGGTGATTCTGTCCCCGATATAACTCCTCTGGAGATTTTTTGTGAACAAACCCCAAAAAACTAACTTCCATCTTTTTTATAGTTGCCGTCTCCAACCTACAGTAGCTAAAAATAGAAGCTGTGTGGGAGGCGGGTGTGGGGGAGCTGGATGACCAAGAGTGAAAGGATTTCCTGACATCTTGTAAGCTTGTTTCTCGAAAATTATCCGACGGACTCAGTTTTTTTAAATTTATTTATAATATATATATAGCACAAATCCTACATTACCTACACCAGCCCTCAAATTTTCCACTCGCCTACTCGCATTTTGCGAGTGGAAAATTGGGTCTGGCGAGGCGCTGGGCTGCCTGGGAGCAGGGGGGGGGCGAGCACTGCCAACAGTGGGGGATGAATGCGAGAAAAAGTGTGGAGGAACAGAGGGAGCGGCCGGTTTATTATAGCGGAAGAATGCGTGTAGGAAGAGGAGATCTGGCTTCATCACAGAGCGGGGTTTAACAGCTTTACATTACAATAGGCATCCGTGCGCCATCATACACAGCCCCGCCGTCCTGACCCTGCACCTGCGACAGAGAGAACGCGCCCTGGCATTGGACACGCGTTCTGTCTGTCACAGGTGCGGGTTAAGGAAGGCGGGGCTGTGTGTGACGGCGTGCGGACGCCAATTGTAATGTAAAGCTGTTACAGCGGGTAAACCCCGCTCTGTGATGAAGTCAGATCTCTTCTTCCTACACGCTCTCTTCTGCTATAATAAACCGGCCGCCCCCTCTGCACAGATCTAAACAGGTGAGGCTGCAATGTTGGACAAAGGTGAGGCTGCAATGTTGGACAAAGGTGAGGCTGCAATGTTGGACAAAGGTGAGGCTGCAATGTTGAACAAAGGTGGTGAATCTGCAATGAAGTGCACAGGTGAGGCTGCATGGGTGAGGCTGCAATGATGTGCACAGGTGAGGCTGCAATGATGTGCACAGGTGAGGCTGCAATGACTGACACAGGTGAGGCTGCACTGGTGAGGCTGCAATGAACACAGGTGAGGCTGTGTTAGTGGGCACTGGTCACGCTGCGTTGATGGGCATGGGTGAGGCTGCATTGATGGGCATGGGTGATAAAGTTGTTGTTAATATTTATTTGTGTAACTTAATACTGCAAAAAACAATTAAGTGTAATTTCATGAGAATTTATGAGGGCATGCATTGGGGCGGGATTAGGGACGGGGCATGGTAGTGGTTGGGTGGGGCAACTGGTGGCTAGTAACCCTTAAGGCCTGGCTAGTAGCTCAAGACTTGAAATTTTGAGCCCTGCCTTACACTATCCGCTTATCGAAGTAAAAGCAGCATCCGGACTCCTGCCCTAGATGAGAAGAATCTGGTGGATCATTCTACCATCTACTGTGGTCGTGCCTGATCATTCAGGCATACTGGGGATCGCTGGTAAGACCTGATATCAACTTCCACAGAGGAAGAACCAGCTACTAATTGAGCACTGAAAACATGTATAATACCACCTCCTCTGTTCTATTCATGTACTTGTGGACTAATGTGAGCTTATACTTTCTCTGCTTACATCCCCCACACCTGATCTCCTGCAATTCACCACACTGATATGATTGACCTTGGGCAAATTTCTCTGGCTGGTACTTATTGTTGTCTGTAAACCCTTGCTTATTCTAAGTGTTAATTGTTACATTATGTACTAAAGATCATTATATTATTTCCTACCGTTGTACACCTTTTTACTTTCTAATAAGTTTATTGGATTAAAAAAAAAAAAAAAATGGCAGGTAGGCAGACTTTGGAACATTAGTGAGTTAGCCAGCTTCTGAGGACGCTTCCTGGGCAGAGCAAAATTCATTACTTCTGGTGACGTTTTTCACATGCCCATATACAAGAGGAAAGTTTGTAAGTGTGCAATCTGCTTTTTGACATTTTTTTTTTATTTTTTTAATTTTTTTTACAAATGCAGAATTACACTATGGATCTCTCCTGATTCTATTTCCCCACACTTTTATATAAAGTTCTTTACCCCACCTGCCGGAGCCCCAAGAGTTGAGAAAAACAACCATCTTTAATCACTGAAGGATTGCAAGTCCTATTTAATACAGGCCCAAAATCATTACAAATTGGTGAGTGAGGGCAAGTAAGGAGGGGAGCTCGAAACAGCACTTTGACACCACTGGCAGTGGATGAATAAGACCGTAAGCACTTTTAAGGACTTATAATTTTATATGTATTTTTGCACAGAACACATTGTATTTTTTTGATGAATCATGGCTAAAATATAATATTGTGTATGAGACACATATTAGGCACTTTCTTGCTAAGACAGTGCTGAGTACACATACAATCTGTGAGAAAACGCATACCTTACACCTCGGCAGCAGTCTTAAAAGTTAATTTATAGATTTTCACACGCATCATAGCGCAGGGATCACAATACTTTATTAGTAGTGAGTCAGTTCACTTGTGCATTCTCAGTTATACAAAATCAGTGGACAATGCAACCTGCATTGTAGTAATGTTTGAACGCCCACCTAAACACCGCTCTGCGCCCTGGACCAATGAACCCCACGATATTGAATGTAAAGTGCAAAAACCTAATGTACACTTTAAAAGTAGCTACTTTAAATATAATGCAAAAAATTATGGATACAATATATAAGTCCTAAAAAGTCCTTAAAAATATTGTAGCAGCGCTTCTTGTCCAATCGAATTGATCAGACAAGCTTTCATATAGTCCATAAATGAGAAACAAAAGGTAGTGGAGGAGATCTATTAAAGTCTTTGCTGTGTTCTGTGGCGGAAACTTTCACCATACACTTCACCATGTGTGGAAAACTTCCCCTATGGGGATACACTCACCAGATATATAGCAATACTGCGCCTTTTAATTGTAAATCTGCTTCTCCACTATAAACTTCCACCAGATGTCAGTCTCGCTTAACAGGGGCTCCAGTAAACAATGTGAGAGGAATAAAATGGCCACATAGTGTAATACTGATAAAACGTTTATTAATCCCAAAACACCCCCTTTATACAAGTTAAGCGTACCAGATACTGTAAAAAATGAAGCAAAGAATAGAGTGCACTGTGCCTGTGTCTTCATTTGCTGGAAAGGTGAGAGAGCATCCACTGTGTACAGCAGTGGTCAGCTTCCTTGTTCCTGGGCCTGTGGAACTCACACGTGGAGCGCACACATCACTTCCGGTAGATCACATTACTGACGCGTTTCGTCACTTCCTGACTTTGTCTGAGGGTGTGATCTACCAAGCCGGTATTTATGTGAAACGGACGGCTTTCTATCCAATCAGATTTGCATTGGCTCGATGTAAACTTGCACAAATGGGAAGTGCCCAGTCCTACTGTCCGCACTGAATGTAGCACAGCGCTAGACATTAGATCTTGAGTGAGCGCAGATTAATTTCTCTTGAATATCAGTAGATAATGTGTACAGTATAATGGACACAGAATTTTTTTTAGGGAATATTGATGTGATTTATGTATTGTTTTACCTATTTGATTATCTGCTGAATTAGCACCTCAGTGTACCGGCATTTATGAATCTGCCCTCACTCAGGATCTAATGTCTAGCGCTGTGCTGCATTCAGTGCGGACAGTAGGACTGGGCACTTCCTGTTTGTGTAAGTTTACATCGAGCCAATGCGAATCTGATTGGCTAGAAAGTAGTCAGTTTCACATAAATACCGGCTTCCGGTTTGGTAGATCACGCCCTCAGACAAAGTCGGGAAGTGACGAAATGCGCCAGTGGCGTGATCTACCGTAAGTGATGTGTTCGCTCCACGTGTGCATTCCACGGGCCGAGGAACAAGGAAGCCGGCCACTGCGGTACACAGCAGATGCTCTTACCCTTCCGGCGACCGTGAAAAGTCACAGGCACAGTGCACTCTATTCTTTGCTTCATTTTTTACAGTATCTGGTACGCTAAACTTGTATAAAGGGTGTGTTTTGAGATTAATTTACGTTTTATCAGTATTACACTATGTGGCCATTTTATTCCTCTCACATGGTCTACTGGAGCCCCTGTTAAGCGAGACTCACATCTGGTGGAAGTTTATAGTGGAGTGGTGGAGAAGCAGTTTTACAATTAAAGGAGCAGTATTGCTGTATATCTGGTGAGTGCATCCCCATAGGGGAAGTTTGCTGCGCATGGTGGAAGTTTCCTTCACAGAACACGGCAAAGAATTTAATAGATCTCCTCTGCTACCTTTTTTTTGTTACTTTTTTTTTTGACTATATAAAAGCTTGTCTGATCAATTAGATTGGACAAGAAGCGCTGCTGCAATATTTTTAAGGACTTTTTAGGACTTTTATATATTGTATTTATAATGTAACCTGTATATTTATTTATTCCAGACCAATACAAAGAAAACATATTAAAAGGTATTTAATCCCATATTTTTAAGGATCTAAATCTGCTGCCTGCATGTGCCACAGGAAACGAAAACAAAGAAACAAAATGGAAGATACACAAGTAAAGCCATTGGCAAGAGATACTCATTTGATTGCTATATGTTAATGCACTAAAGAGCAAGAACTTTTTAATGAATAAGACTGTTTGTTGTTTTTATTTTGTGTTTTCTTTAGTGTTTGAGCAACAGAAATATATCTATAATGCAGTGGGCATTCTTCAGAGATTGCAGAACACAGTAAATAGATTTTAATGAAAAGGTACATGGAATTGGCTATAACAATTACCTTAGTTTGAAATAGAGTTGGGAATAACAGCTAACAAGCAACTCCAGAAAACACTTGAGTAATAATTAACATTTATGTGCTAATACACTTTACTGCCTACACCAGATAAGAGACCAACTTTCAGAAAATGGTCATAGATTTTATTAAGCTTCGTGTTTTTTTTTAACTTTTTCTAAATACTTGTTTTACATACAGGAAAGTACAGATACAATAACCACCAAATTGTGCAAGCACATCTGCTGAAATCTGCTAAATGTAAATACAGACATTTAGCTAAGGGTACTGAAAAATTAATTACACTTTCATTATAGAGTAAATGTAAAAGCTCTTAAAAGTAATTTCCATAGCCGCAAAACCAAAGCTACACCTACTGTTGTGGCTTAAAGTGCATTTCAAGCTAGAACTTTATTTTTTATTTCTTTGCAAAGTGTCTTTGTCCTGTTGGGGAGATTTTTCTTCACTTCCTGTAAAACACAGCAGGAAGCAATAGAAAACATTTCCAAGGTGGGGGGATATGCTTTCCTAGGCACTGGTCAATAGAATAGGTTTACCCATTAGAAGATTCCCTTTAAACCTCCGGTTTCTGACCACTCAAAGATTTTGTAAATGCCCCCACTTCCTGTGTTGGAGACCATGGTTACAAGGTCCAATAATAAGGTTGAATTTCTCCAGCTGGGACACACTGCAATAAACATTTGACAGAGGTCTTGTTTAATCTGCTTACATTTGCCTTCCCTGGTTACTCCTCCCCCCCCACCATGAACATGATGACTTGCACTATATTGCCAAAAGTATTTGGGACACCTGCCTTTTACATGCACATTAATGTTAATGGCATCCCAGTCTTAGTCCATAGGATTCAATATTGAGTTGACCCACCCTTGGCAGTTATATCGGCTTCAACTCTTCTGGAAAGGCTGTCCATAATGTTTAGGAGTGTGTCTATGGGAATGTTTGACCATTCTTCCAGAAGCGCATTTGTAAGGTCAGGCACTGATGTTGAATCAGAAGGCCTGGCTCGCAGTTTCTGCTCTATCGGGTTGAGGTCAGGACTCTGTAGGCCAGTCAAGTTCCTCCACCCCAAACACGCTCATCCATGTCTTTTATGAACCTTACTTTGTGCACTGGTCCAAATCATTTGGTGGAGGGCGGATTATGGTGTGGAGTTGTTTTTCAGGGGTTAGGCTTGGCCCCTTGGTTCTACTGAAGGGAAATCTTAAGGCGTCAGCATACCAAGAGATTTTGGACAATTTCATGCTCCTAAATTTGTGGGAACAGTTTGGGGATGGCCCCTTCCTGTTCCACCTGTGCACAGACAAGGTCCATAAAGACGGACTAAGACTGGGATGCCATTAAAGTTCATGTGCATGTAAAGACAGGCATCCCAATACTATTAATATAGTGTATATAACCACTTTGCCTCTCACACCTGTTCAACTTCTATGGACCAGTTTACATTTTTGCTACAAGGTAATACTTATTTTGTTTATCAAAGGACAGACAAGGCTTTCTTTTCATGATATTGTCTTGCAACAATGATTCTTTTTTACAACCATTGCCCTATTTAACCACTTAAATACCCTCTTAATGACCAGGCCATTTTTTGCGACGTTTAACTGACAATTGCTCGGTCGTGCGACATGTCCTTCTTCTTTTTTTTTTTTTTTGCGCGGGAGTGACGTCACGCAGCTCCGGCGAATCGGAGCTGGAGTCTGCGGCCCCGAAGGAAGAGGGCAAGAAGATGGACGCTGCCCACACAGGGGACGTCGCTGGATTTTTTTGCAGGTAAGTTGCACATACTATATATAAGTTGCGATGCATACTAGCCCATTATGCTTTTCCTTTGCAGGCTGTAGCAGCGGGCAAAAGAGGAAGTAAAACCCATTAGGGTTTACTTCCTCTTTAAGCTCCTGTTATGTATTCGGCATGTTTCATCATAGTCATGACTAAGATGATTCTGGAGTTGTCCGATTTTTAGCTTCTACTGATGGAATGAACTTTTAGCAGAATTGTTTTAATACTTTATGTGTAACTAGTATAGTCATTGATGTCTTTATGCTTACTAAAACTTGATATATGATGCACCTTTTGAATCCTAACTATTCAAGCAAGTTTGTTTGCTTCAAAAATGCTTTTTTTTTTACAATACAAGTCTATAGGAATGCAAAATCACCATAACTACTTGAGTCCCCAGGTCTTTTTCTTCCAAATGCCTTTGAGTTTCAGAATTTTTTTTCTTTTCTTGGAAATTGCCTTGGTTCTTGGTTCTGCATATTCTAATATTCTAATATTTAGCATTTGTAGTCTACCCAGTCGTATTTTACATGGTTATGTTTTGGGACAGAAAGGGCTCTCATTTGGCAACAAATTTGAATACATATTGTATATATTGTTGCTTCCCTGGAGTTTCTTGGAAATGGTAAAAAAAATAAAAACTGGGTGGGCCAGTTCCTCCACCTTTTGAAGACAGTGTTCCAGACTCACGTGGTAAAGCAGATAAACTGCACCTGCTATGATTTCTGAATGATCTCAGAAGTAGGGATGAGCCGAACACCCCCCCGTTCGGCTCGCACCAGAACCCGCGAACGGACCTAAAGTCTGTGCGAGCTTTAGAACCCTATTAGTTATAATGGATGCGAACGTTCGAAATTAAAAGTGCTCATTTTAAAGGCTAATATGCACGTTAATGTCATAAAAAGTGTTTGGGGACCTGGGTCCTGCCCAGGGGACATGTATCAATGCAAAATTTTTTTTTTTTAAAAACGGCCGTTTTTTTCAGGAGCAGTGATTTTAATAATGCTTAAATTGAAACAATAAAAGTGTAATATTCCTTTAAATTTCGTACCTGGGGGGTGTCTATAGTATGCCTGTAAAGGGGCGCATGTTTCCCGTGTTTAGAACTGTCTCTGCGCAAAGTGTCATTTTTGAAAGTAAAAAAGCTATTTAAAATCACTCGCGGCTAATGTTAATTCACGGCTCCCGTAACAGAGAACAGTGATTCATTGAAACTCATTCATAAAAAAAGTCATTGATAAAAAATAAAAAAAATGAAAAAAAAAAAAGCGTAGGGGTCCCCCCAAATTCAATAACCAGGCCCTTCAGGTCTGGGATGGATATTAAGGGGGATCCCAGCCAAAAAAAAAAAAAAAATGGCGTAGGGTCCCCCTCAAAATCCATACCAGACCCTTGAGGTCTGGGATGGATTTTAAGGGGAACCCTAGCCAAAAAAATGGCGTGGGGTCCCCCTCAAAATCCATACCAGACCCTTATCCGAGCACGCAACCTGGCAGGCCGCAGGAAAAGAGGGGGGGACGAGAGCGGCCCCCCCTCTCGCCTGAACCGTACCAGGCCACATGCCCTCAACATTGGGAGGATGCTTTGGGGGTCTAAGACCCCTAAAGCACCTTGTCCCCATGTTGATGAGGACAAGGGCCTCTTCCCCACAACTGTGCCCGGTGGTTGTGGGGGTCTGCGGGCGGGGGGCTTATCGGAATCTGGAAGCCCCCTTTAACAAGGGGACCCCCAGATCCCGCCCCCCCCCCTGTGTGAAATGGTAAGGGGGTACTTTTTGTACCCCTACCATTTCACCAAAAAAGTGGCAAAAATTGTAAAAATGACAGGAGACAGTCTTTGACAATTCCTTTATTAAAATCTTCTTTCTTCTTTCTTCATCCTTCGGTTTCTTCATCTTCTCCTTCCGTCATCTTCTTCCATCTTCTTCTTCCATTTTCTTCTTCTTCCTCCGATCCGCTTCTTCTCGTCTGGCATCTTCTTCCGTCAGCGTCGGTGTCAGTGTCTTCTTGGGCCGCTCCGCGCAATGGGAGGCTCCCGCTGTGTGAGGCTCCGCTCCATCTGACAGGTCTTTTAAAACGGAGGGCACCTGGTGACCCCGCCCCCCTCTGACGTCATGGGGAAAGCCATCATGGAATTCCCCATGACGTCCCTGTGCGTCAGAGGGGGCGGGGTCACCAGGTGCCCTCCATTATAAAAGACCTGTCAGACGGAGCGGAGCCTCACACAGCGGGAGCCTCCCATTGCGCGGAGCGGCCCAAGAAGACACCGACGCCGACGGAAGAAGATGCCGGACGAGAAGGACGAGAAGACCAGCGCAAGAAGAAGCGGATCGGAGGAAGAAGAAGATGGAAGAAGAAGATGGAAGAAGATGAAGGAAGGAGAAGATGAAGAAACCGAAGGATGAAGAAAGAAAGATTTTAATAAAGGAATTGTCAGACTGTCTCCTGTCATTTTTACAATTTTTGCCACTTTTTTGGTGAAATGGTAGGGGTACTTTTGTACCCCCTTACCATTTCACACAGGGGGGGGGCAGGATCTGGGGGTCCCCTGTGTTAAAGGGGCTTCCAGATTCCGATAAGCCCCCCGCCCGCAGACCCCCACAACCACCGGGCACGGTTGTGGGGAAGATGCCCTTGTCCTCATCAACATGGGGACAAGGTGCTTTAGGGGTCTTCGACCCCCAAAGCATCCTCCCAATGTTGAGGGCATGTGGCCTGGTACGGTTCAGGCGAGAGGGGGGGCCGCTCTCGTCCCCCCTCTTTTCCTGCGGCCTGCCAGGTTGCGTGCTCGGATAAGGGTCTGGTATGGATTTTGAGGGGGGACCCCACGCCATTTTTTTTGGCTAGGGTTCTCCTCAAAATCCATACCAGACCCTTATCCGAGCACGCAACCTGGCAGGCCGCAGGAAAAGAGGGGGGGACGAGAGCGGCCCCCCCTCTCGCCTGAACCGTACCAGGCCACATGCCCTCAACATTGGGAGGATGCTTTGGGGGTCTAAGACCCTAAAGCACCTTGTCCCCATGTTGATGAGGACAAGGGCCTCTTCCCCACAACTGTGCCCGGTGGTTGTGGGGGTCTGCGGGCGGGGGGCTTATCGGAATCTGGAAGCCCCCTTTAACAAGGGGACCCCCAGATCCCGCCCCCCCCCTGTGTGAAATGGTAAGGGGGTACTTTTTGTACCCCTACCATTTCACCAAAAAAGTGGCAAAAATTGTAAAAATGACAGGAGACAGTCTTTGACAATTCCTTTATTAAAATCTTCTTTCTTCTTTCTTCATCCTTCGGTTTCTTCATCTTCTCCTTCCGTCATCTTCTTCCATCTTCTTCTTCCATTTTCTTCTTCTTCCTCCGATCCGCTTCTT
>CM053028.1:334606656-334652499 GCA_028564925.1 Lithobates sylvaticus | reverse complement strand
GGCAGACTGTGGCCTCCCACTTTGCCAGCCGTTGGGACTTTCCTAACTGCGGAGGGGCAATTGATGGGAAACACGTCCGCATCGTCCCACCGCCCAACTCGGGGTCCTACTATTATAATTATAAAGGGTTTAATAGTGTAGTGATGTTGGCGGTGGTGTCGGCAACATACGAGTTTATGTATGTGGACGTGGGGATGAACGGCCGGATATCGGATGGTGGGGCCATTACGCACACAGAGTTCTACTGGCGTCTCCAAAGTGGCAGTCTGTGCTTGCCACCTCCAGAGGAGAATGCCGAAGGACTCCCCTTCGTCTTTGTCGCAGATGAAGCGTTTGCGTTGACTCCCCATGTGATGAGGCCGTTCCCGATGAGGACCCTCACCCCGGACCAGAGGGTCTTCAACTACAGGCTGTCCAGAGCCAGAAGAGTTGTGGAGAACGCTTTTGGCATCCTGGCCAGCCGCTTCCGCCTGTTCCTGACGGCATTTAACTTGGCGGAATACAAACTGAACCACATAGTTCTTGCCTGTTGCATATTGCACAACTTCCTCAAAAGACATAACAGGAACTATGTGGTGCCCGTTGGCCCAGATGTGGAGGGCCCTCCAAATGCCGAACTCACAGCCCTTCGAGTGGCACGTCCAGGCTTGCCCCCTCTAAATGCCCGTGTGGTCCGGGACCAATATATGGAGTACTTTGTGGGTAGGGGGGCCATTGCTCTGCCTGACGATGTGTGAGAGGCATTTTTTAATAAATCTGATATTTTAACCAACCTATGATTTCTTGTCATTTCAGTGTTCTTTTTAGCTTATTTTACTTTGACATTTTTTCCCTTTGCCTTCGACAGTGGGAATGCACTTTCTGGGCAAAAGGAGGTAATAGTCTCTTCTTCCCAAAAAGATTATTCTCATGTTGTGTGTTTGCTACCTAATCTTTGGTCTAGAGAAGGTTTGTACTGCATAACTGACACCCAAAATACTCCTTTTCATCACCAGGTCTGACATGTGTGTATTCTCCAAAATGCTGTGCTCCGTGTTTTTGTACAAAGCACTGTGGGTGTCATTTACATAAGTCAAATCCGCTATGCTCTACAAGTGCATTGAAAAAGTTCCCAGGGAAAGAAAATTGGAGTGCAAAGTGGATTTGCCTTTAGTAAATAACACCCATTGCCCCCCATATCCTTTTCATTTTACATACATAATGCATTGTGTTTTTTAAATAAGGAAGCCACACATTTAGAAAAATAAAAGTTTACTAGGAAAACATGCACAAGTGCGTTTACAATCTTCACGCCAAAACTGACAACATCTTGGTTATTTACAACATTGTTTACAAACATTCCGCAATTGGTAAAACCAGGCATGGAGCAAAACAGAACCTAGGAACTTTGAAAGTTCAACTTTGTAAAGTGAAGACAAGATCAGACATGACTATATGTTCAAAGTGTGTTTGATCTTGCCTTCATCACATGGGGGGGTCACCCACGAAAAGTGTAAATTTGGAACATGCACACAATTTGGGTCTGAAAATGGTCATTAGATGGGAAAACACATGCCTAGAAGCTTCAAAAGTGCCATTTTCCATCATGGGGATGAATGGACGTTTTTTGGGGGTGCAACCCCTTCACCACAACCACTTTCGTAGTTCGTAAAGTGTTTGCACCCCAAAAAAACGTTGCCATTCATCCACCATGGTGGGAGCTAGCACATGTGGACACAATGTGTGCATGTTCCAAATTTCACACAGTTTTTAAGTTGCAAATGTGTTCAGAAGCTGGCACAAATGTGTGTTAATTACTTGGTGCGTTTTCATATTTTTCCTAAAACATCAATGATGTTCTTCAATTTTTGTTGAACATCATTGATGTTTTGCTTTATGTAATCTAGATCTCTATTGCAGACCATTATCTCTCCGATGAGTACGTGGGCACTCTCTGTGGTAAAGTGCGATTTTTCTTCCACAACATCCACGTCACCTAAAAACCACAAACAAACAAAAATGGGGTGTTGGAAATGAGGCAGCCATACATGGATTAGCTTACCAGTAGCTGTGTTCTCCCACACTCACCTGTTGTGGTGACAATTTCTCCAAGTTCGATGATCTCTCCTTCCTCCTCCTCCTCCTCCTCTGCTTCTGCTCTTTCCCCTTTTTTGGGAGGTGTTGGTTTGGGGGTTTCCTCAGACGGCCCAAGTTTTCGCTCCCCTATGAGAATGTCCAAAAGGAAGATTTAGCAACACAAGCTATTGAGGGCAGAAATAGGAAATGACAAACATTGCTTGAAAGTGACGGACACTATTTTAGTTTGGCCAGTTACAAATGTCAACTACATGAATGAAGTCACTTTGTAAAGGTGCTAAACTGACTAGCTTTTTGGTAGAAGTTTGTGTGATGGAGACCCCCCTCTAGTTTCCACTGGAGCACATGTGTGGAAAAGCATAATAAAAAGGGGGTTTGGGTGTCCCAGCACTAGTGCTCTAGAGTCCAGATGGGTAAACAGCTACTGAGTGACCTCTCCTTTACATTGAATAAATTGGCTTTACATTCTTGATGACATTTCTAGTGAGAACAAACTTCCTTTCCCCAAAAAAAACACCAAACATCGTATTATAAGTGGCCGAACGATCGAGGTTGCGTACGATCGAATGCACACACACACGACCATGACAGTGGCAGAAAGATCGAGGCTGAGTACGATCGAATGCACAGACGAACCTGAAAGTGGCCATTTTGGAATGTACAACTTGGTAAAAATCAAAACACAATGGAGCAGTATGCAAGCAAGAAATCAAACACAAAACACAACTACTTACTTTTTTGAAGAATTCTCTTGATCTTTCTGTACTGATCGGCCTCCCTCAGTTTCAGGTCTGACCAGCGTTTCCTGAGTTGCTCCTTGGATCGTTGTACCCCAAAATTATTGTACAGCCTTCTCACAACTTTAGACATGATCTTGGCCTTGCGGACATTGGGGTTGAGGTAAGGCCCATACTTCCCATCATAGTCGCTCCTCTTTAATATGTCCACCATCTCCAACATTTCTCCAAATGACATATTGGAGGCCTTGAATTTCAGGCTCCGGGATCGGGACGTTTCTGCCTCCGGACTTTCCTCGTCCTCCTCCTCGTTGGTGGGATATTTGTGGCGCACCTGCTGTGTCCCCGCCATGTGCTCTCCCCACTACGCCGTAAAGAGAAGGGGTGGGGAATAGACGAGAAAGATCGTCAGGGGCGGGCGGAGTTTGAAGCATGCGCAGTGTATATAAAACGTCACACGCCTGTGTCGTAGCCACGATCTGGGAGACGAGGGGAGAGAAAACTCACACGAGACGATCGCTACAAACGAAGGTACAATTTAACGTTGGTACATAACTAGCCTAGACTGATTTGAACTTGAGGCTTCTTTATGGAGAAGATTAGGAGAGTTTAGCCTGACATAATTTATAGGGTTTGGTGTGTTGTTGTGTCTTGCAGAGATTGATATGAAGGGATTCAACGACATGAGTTTTCTCCCCCTCTTCATTGCCAAATACAGGGATTTTCCCATATTGTGGCAGGGTATACACCCACATTACACCAACAAACCAAAGAGGCACGCAGCCCTGGAGGAACTTGTGGAATTTGTCAAGCCAAGGTTCCCCACGGCAACTGTTGATGATATTAGAAAGAAAATTGGCAGCCTGAGGAGTGCGTATATCAGGGAGCGGAAGAAGGTCGTGAAGTCTGAGGAAACTGCAACTTCAGCAGATGAGGTCTATGTCCCCAAGCTCTGGTACTATCAGAGTCTCCATTTTCTGAAGGACCAGGCTGATGTCACGGAGCCAACCTCAACTCCTCCTTCCACGCTTCCTTGCGCGCAGCCCACCCCTGATGAGGCTTCCGAGGAGCAACCTGGGCCTTCCAGTCTGGAAGAGGTGGAGGAGCCCAGCTTGTTCCAGGTATAGTAGTTTTGTTACCATTTATGGGAATAATGAATGATGTTCACTTAATTCAGGATCGCCAATTGCTTAGTTCCTAACGTGTTTGACATATCAACAGACAGTGGTGTGGGAGACATTTGGGGCCAGAATCTAAACTGCAGGGCTAAGAATTGTATGGTTTTATATTTGTAAACATTTTGCACCAGTCACTAGATGAGAATTGTGTGTGTTTGATGAACAAATAACTGAAACTATGTCCCTTTTTCCTACACAGGAAGACCTCAGCCAGGAGGTGGCTGTGGAAGGTGGCAGTCAGGAGGAGGCAGGGGTTAGTGGCAGCCACCAGCTGGGTAGTGGCAGCCAAGAGGGGGCTAGGCCTCGGAGCCTGACTGACACCCAAACCCCTCCCCTCCGCCCTCCGTACAAAAGGGCGAGAAGGGGGGGTTATGCGGCACAGTCAGCGCTCTGGATGATCAGAGAGGCTTCAGACTCCCTACATGCCACACCCGCCGACGAGGAGACCTTTGGCTCGGTGGTTGTCACAAAAATGATGGGTATGGAGGTGGGGCAACGCAACATGTGTGAGGGGCTCATCCTCCATGTCCTAAATAAGGGTAGGGCTGGGGAGATGACCCCAGTCACACATGTTTGCCATAGCTACCATGCTCCGCCTCCTCCTCCTCCTCCTCCTCCTTCTGCCACCCCACCAGCACGACAGCCACAGCGTGGAAGGAAGCGTGGAAGGAAGACCTGAGAGTGACGACCTGCAATCAGTCTGGTGTGAGAGAAGATGGAGCCTCTTGTAGTACCAGAGCCTGGGGACCTAGATGGCATCTGCTGCAGTTCCGGATACTTTGGACTTCACGACCAGATTGCACTCCCCTTAATATACGTACTCCTCAGGCCCCCAATTTTCTACGCTAGGACAATGATGGTTGCCGTGGGGGGCCAAGGCTTTGCAAATTCCCCAAGTTTCACCATGGCTGCGTTCCTCTTTGGTTTGTTGGTGTGACCTAAATAAAGGTTTTTTTGATTTGAAATAATCATTGACTATTGTGTTTTACTTTGCTACAATGACAGTTTTTCTTTGAGTAGGCTGGTACATTTCACTAATCCTAAAGTAGAATTAACAAGGGGCAACAACAACAAACAACCTCCTAGTAAATTTAAGCAAAAAATACAAATGTAAATAATGTGTTTTTGGTAATTTGAGACACACAACCCCCCTCCCAAAAAAAAAAAAAAAAAAAAAAAACATTCAAATATGTATTCCCCAAAAAAAAAAAAAAAAAGACAAATCATGGTAAAAAAATAACAAAGATTCTTTTCCGTTCAGAGTAAAAATAAACATGTAGTGTATAAATGCTGCAAAGTAATAAAGAAGTAAGTTTGTGAGAAGTGCGGGTGAATAGGAGCAGCTAAAAGATGTCATTCTTGTTGCATTGTAAAGAAAAAGAGAATGCGCTGCATTAAAGACATTTTAACATTGCAGCGTGACGAATGTGCTGTGTCGATTAGGAAAGGTAGTTTTACCTGACCGAGCGCTTCCGTCACAGAATTTCTTCTGAGCATGCGTAGCACTTTGTCCGTCGGACAAGCGTACACACGCTCGGATTTGGTGTGATCGGACCGGGTTGACGGCAAATCTTTCCAGCAGGAGATAAGACTTTGTCCGACGGACAAACCGACGAACACTGTCCGATGGTGCATACACACGGTCTGATTTTTCAACAACCTTGTCCGATCGGACCAAATTGATGAAAAAGTCCGACCGTGTGTATGGGGCTTTAGGACTATGCAATGCACAACATGCAGATTTCAGTCACTAGGAGTTAGTGATAGTTTGTGATGGGTGCCCCCTTAAATGTCGCTGGTCTGTGGTGTGTGCTGCCTTAAATATTGGTGATGAGTGGTAAGTGTCCATTACTGTTAGGGGTCAGTAGTGTTTTTCCTCCATAATATCGGTGGCTAATATGCCATGTGTACTCCCTTGCTGCTTAGTGTACCCCCCCCCCCGCTACATAATGATCAGTGGGACTAGTGTTAGAGAGGATTTAAGAAATAGTAAGGATTTGAGAAATAATCAGACAGAGTAGGTAGGTAATGAGTTTCAAATATAAACAGGCAACTGGCAGTATTTACATTTGTGATTGCTTTGATTGGCTATCACAGTGTTCACAAGGCACAGAGCCACCCTGATTGGCTCTGTGCATCTTTTCTGTGATTTGAGCTGTCTATTGACAGCTTGATCACAGGCTTTCAAATAGTACACTGCCTATGTGTGTTTTCTGCAGCACAGTTTATAAATGGTGCTCTGGAAAACCTCCTTCAGCCCACCTCACCATTTTTCTTTTTTTTTTTACTATATGGCGGTACTGAGGTGGTTAAACATCTCTAAAGTGCAGAATTTGATGCGTTAACTACAGTAAAAAATGTAAACATCTGTAGATGTTAACCAAAGATATGTCTTTACATATCTGTCAGCATTACGCTCTAAAATGGACATGCATATCATTTTACAGGTAACTGGGGACCTGGTAATTTGAAGCAGTGAGTCAAGGAATCATTTTCATTAGCTGATGGGCAACAATTACAAAATGTAAATGTGTCTTCAATCTTCAGAACATATATCAGTGATTATGAAAAAAGTCCACATACAGTAAGCATTACAATAAATCATTCATTAATGGTGTCCTATTTGAATGTAGATGATATGGAAGAATGATTTAATGGGTTGTTTACATCTATGGTGAACAACTGCCATAAATCCTATAGCTGGGCTTGAGCAAATTACTACTTTATGATTGTTAATGCACAGATGGTAGGAATAAATGGCTAACTTTTTGCAAAAGTTTAGCTATGGGAAGATGGTAAACTAGAATACTTTTCTCAAAACATAAATATACTGTATATTAAAGTCATTACAGAATGTGACATTTAAGCAGTGCATGCAAAATGATAGCTGTGATTTGTTTTCCAATCCCTAAAAAAAAACATTAGGATCTAGCATAGCTACAAATATTACCATGGTCTATTTTTGTATTCATCAGGCATCACAATAAAATTAAGTGTATGTCAATCCCTCAAAAGTCCGGCGGACTTAGTAAGAAGTTTTGACTCAAAATTGTCCGCTGGACTCAGCAGTACGGCGGACAATCCGGCCGTCTGTGTGCTAGTCCGCGGGACTTTTGAAATGAACGGACTTGCCCCACACACGGAGTAAACTCCGCTCATTTAGAACGTGACTCCAGGTAGACGGGACTAGCGAAGGAAGTCAATGCCGATGCCTCGATGGGCGAGATTGACACCTTGCTAGCCCCTCCTGAGCTGTACCAGGTCGCGTGCCTGAACATGGGGGGTGCCTTGGGGGGAGAGGGGGCCCTGCGGCCCCCCACCCCAAAGCACCTTGCCCCCATGTTGATGAGGACAAGGGCCTTTTCCCGACAACCCTGGCCGTTGGTTGTCGGGGTCTGCGGGCGGGGGGCATATCGGAATCCGGGAGCCCCCTCAAATAAGGGGGCCCCCAGATTCCGGCCCCCCACCCTATGTGAATGAGTATGGGGTACGATGTACCCCTACCCATTCACCTGGTGAAAAAAAAGTGTAAATAAAAACACAACACAAGTTTTTAAAATACTTTATTACACAGCTCCGGGGGTCTTCTTCAGTCTTGGTGGGTCTTCTCGCCGAATTCCTCCGCTATCTTCTGCTCTTTTACTAGCTCTTTTACTAGCGGAGGAGCCCGGCTTTCTCCTTCGTCCCCACCACTCCTCTGGGGGTCTTGTTCCGACTTCGGGGGTCTTGTCCTGCTCTTCTGTTCTTCTTGCCTGGCCTCTGCTTTCTTCTTCCAGCTCTTTTACTAGCGGTGGCCCCGACATCTGTTGCCATTGCCGTCACTGTCACTGTCGTCGCCGCCGCCTTCTGCTTCTGCTTCTTGTTCTTCTTTCTTCATCCGATGTTGACACGGCACTGTCTCCTCTTCTAATGGCCCAGACGCGTTGTGCTGTGACTTATATAGGGACAAGGGGCAGGGCTGTGACATCATAGGGAGGTGGGGTCACCATGTGACATGATCCGGCAGGCCTCCTCCAAAACTACGGCGGATTGTCCGCTGGAAAAGTCCGGGCGTGTGTGGGCAAAGCCGCACGTTTGGAAAGTCCGGCGGACCTCCGCTGGAAAGTCCGGCGGATTGTCCACCGGACTAAGTCCGACGCGCCGGATTAAGTCCGACGGATAGTCCGGCCGAAAAGTCCGATCGTGTGTACATGGCATAAGAGACATTCTTCTCTCTACTTTAGATTTCCTGATCTTCAGCAAGCTCCAGAGGCTTGGTTGATTACATTACCCTGCAGAGGTTTACCGGTATGCCCATTTGACCTCTCTAGCAATAGGAGGTTCACATTATCTGGTAAAAGTTCCCAGTAACAGGGTGATTGGTGTCACAGGAGGATCTGCATGCTCTATGGTGGTGGAACGCAGTAGTGTTTTTAGGTTTTGTGATGCCCTAGGCCTGACTAAACTTGTGCAACCCTAATTTAAACATGACCCATCCCTTCCTGTCAAGGCCACACCCCTTGCTGTCGAGTGGGGGGGCAATGGATTCCCTTATTTTGCATAGATTTCCTCTCACTTCCTGTTCGGCTATGGGGCAGGAAGTGAAGGGAAATCTCTGCAGTGGGACAGGTATGGTAAAAAATTAACCGACAGGGGCCATAACCCTCCCTTATTCTATCCAAAACAAAAAGAAAAAAAGTGTTGCCTATAGTTCTACTTTAAGCACAAATTTCTGATAATTTTATGGAGAGGACTAAGAAGATATAACCATGTCAATGGTGCAGCAGAAAACATATAGCACAGTGGGGAAGGTTTGTGGTACAGGATGCGAGGACAGTCAAAATTAGAAGCAGCGCCCCCCCCCCCCCCCCCCCCACAGTTGCGGAATGCCGACTGCCCGCATACCAGAAGCAGTGCAGCCACTTTGTGGGGGTGCTAGACTAATTTGCCTCTCAGCCCAGTCCGCCCCATAAGACTGGCGCTACACTAACAGTGTAGCGCAAGCCAGCGGGAACTCTTTCCGTGCTGCCCCCCTGCTTGTCGGCCTAGGCCAGGATATAGCGTTGGTGGAACGCCTCTGAAAGAATTTCCTGTTGGAGCTTTCCTTGTGTACATCATGTGGATTTTTAAAATGTTATATACTTTCCAGAACTTTACCTTTCTTCTTTGTTTTTGTTTCACAAATATCGTTACTTCACTTGATTGCATTTTTATTTAGCGCGGTATACCACTTTGTATTGTTTCTCTTTACTCTCACCTACGAGGTGGTATTCCTTGTAGTCATAACCTCTGTGAGTGTCTTAACTGACGTCCTTAACTTTCAAATCAACCTTTGTTTTTTTGCATTGGGACAAGGTGGTATTGAAGCCTGGGACTTACGTTGCCTAACATAATTCAGTTTATCCTAATCTGAGTTCTGTGTAACCCCTACACAATAAGCACACAAAAGCTACATTGGGGATCAGTAGAAGGGCAATAAAACTACTTTCTGAAGCATACTGTAATCAACTTCCTCTCTTTCAGGCTTTAAAGGCAGGTTTGAATTTTATTGGTAGCTATGGGAAACTTTAGCCATTTTTTACATCTGGCTTTCTGTGCATAGGGTGTTCCATCATCATCAGCACGGGTGTTTGAGGATCACCAGTTTACAAACTGGTTTGTAAACCAGTTTTACAAAAAGATGTCTGGTTAACACTACAGTTTAGCAATCAAAAATGCTATATTTTTTGTATGCACTACAAGGTTTAATTTTGAGTTTTGAATGATTGTTACTTTTAATGGTTTACAAATCAACTACAGACTAGCCAATTTTAGGGTTAGTTAAAGAAAGAAAGTATATTTTCTTTTTCCCAAAAATGTATTTTTTAAGTATCAAGTATGTGCAGTAGCGGAAGCCAGTCATTTTATATGCACTATTTTTGTTCATCTGGAACATTCATGACAGAAATGTGACATTTACTTTACACTTGATTTGATATCAGACCCAGAAGCTTAAATCATTTTTGTTGCTCATTGCATACATAGGTTCTATTTCTGCTTCAGTTTCCTTTTCTACTGCTTCCATTTATACTTCCCACCAAAGAGAATACAGATGATTGAATTCATAGTCAGTATGCCACAGTAGTTGGCTTCAACAAACTTGGTAAAGATGACTTTCTAAAAAATATGTATGACGCAATTTAAAAAAAATATTTCTGGTGGTATCATTTTTTTTACCATGAATCTGACCTTTAATATTTTTCTTAAAGAGGAGTGCCCACTAATTTTTTTTTTTAAAAGTCAGCAGCTACAAATAATGCAGCTGCTGACTTTTAATAATCGGACACTTACCTGTCCCAGGGTCCAGCGATGCGGGGGAACAAAGCCCCCCCTCGTTCCCTGCTCTGCTCGCGGTGCCGGCATCCTTACTGTGGGCACCCGGCTGTGGCTTCACAGCCGGGCACCCACTGCGCATGCGCGAGTGGCGCCGTGCGCCGTGATACGACGCTCAGTCATCTGAGACACATGACAGGTCCCAGATGACTGTGCGGCTTCGAGGGGAAGTGATTTCAGTGCCCGGGCACTGAAGGTGGCAGACTACGAGGGACCCCCTAGCAACAGGCATTTAGAGGTGAGTAATTTTTTTTTTTCCAATTATTTTTTTTAATAATTTTTAAGCAAATTATTTTTTTTGGTGGCAACACCACTTTAACCACTTACCCACTGGGCAGTTAAACCCTAGTTTGGCTAGTATTGGCAGAGTATTGGCAGAGTATTGGCAGAGTATTGCACACTGGTGGCAGAGCATTGCACAGTGGTTGCAGAGCATTGCACAGTGGTTGCAGAGCATTGCACAGTGGTGGCAGAGCATTGCACAGTGGTGGCAGAGTATTGCACAGTGGTGGCAGAGTATTGAAGGCACTGACCAGCGCTGTGGGCACTACACAGAGAAAGAGAATGAACTTCTCTTTAATTAATTTCTCTTCTAACTAATTATCTCCCCAAGAGAGGAGGTGCTAGTGAGGGGCTCAGCTATGCTAAATTAAGGGGAAGGGGAAATTGTCCAATCTTGGAGGAGATAAGCCCAGAGGGAGGAGAGGGGTAACCTTGTTCCACCAATCAGGGGGGCCCTGTTAAAGTCAACGAGAAATGGGCCTATTTTAGTGTAAGGTACACACAGGGAGGGAAAGGAGTCATGAGTCTGACGTGGGCTCACACACATGAGACACATGACAGGTCCCAGATGACTGTGCGGCTTCGAGGGGAAGTGATTTCAGTGCCCGGGCACTGAAGGTGGCAGACTACGAGGGACCCCCTAGCAACAGGCATTTAGAGGTGAGTAATTTTTTTTTTTCCAATTATTTTTTTTAATAATTTTTAAGCAAATTATTTTTTTTGGTGGCAACACCACTTTAACCACTTACCCACTGGGCAGTTAAACCCCCTTCCTAACCAGACCAATTTTCAGCTTTCGGTGCTCTCACACTTTGAATGACAATTACTCAATCATGCAACACTGTACCCAAATGAATTTTGTGTCCTTTTTTGAACACAAATAGAGCTTTCTTTTGGTGGTATTTAATCACCGCTGGGTTTTTTTTTTTTTTTTTGCGCTATAAATCAAAAAATACTGAAAATTTGGTAAGAAAAAATAAAAAAGTATTTGTTTCTATTTAAAATTATTGCAGAGTATTGGCAGAGTATTGGCAGAGTATTGGCAGAGTATTGGCGAGTATTGGCTAGTATTGGCAGAGTATTGGCAGAGTATTGGCAGAGTATTGCACACTGGTGGCAGAGCATTGCACAGTGGTTGCAGAGCATTGCACAGTGGTTGCAGAGCATTGCACAGTGGTGGCAGAGCATTGCACAGTGGTGGCAGAGTATTGCACAGTGGTGGCAGAGTATTGAAGGCACTGACCAGCGCTGTGGGCACTACACATCCAGCCCACAGCGCTGGTCCCGTCTCTCCTCCTTTCTGCTTCTCCCCTCTCACTGTACCGATCGGTACAGAGAGGGGAGGGAGGAACCGGCGTCATGACGTGACGCCGGTTTGTGTACATGTGATCGCTCCGTCATTTGACGGAGCGATCACGTGGTAAACGGCCGCTATCAGCGGCTGTTTACCGTGATCCGTGATGTGCCGGTTCCTCGGGACCCGGCGGTCACGGATGTTCCCGAGTGCGCGCCCCAGGGGGCGCGCGGGAGCAAGTTTCTCGGAGAACGTCCGGAGGACGTCCACTTAGAACAAGCCGACCATGCTGTAGACGTCTTTCGGCTATGGCGCGGTCGGCATGTGGTTAATGTTATTTCAATTCTACATTTGCTGTCAAGATTATTTGTATCCAGTTGGCATTAAATTAAAAAGGAAATCCCAAGATCATACTGGGGCAGCATTTGGGTTAGGGAGAATAATACCTGAAAGACTGTAGCACTGGTTAAAAACCTACCAACATACCTGTTGCCTTATGAGGAGTTTATGAGTAATCTCCATTAGCAACTGGGAATATTATTTGTGTGTGTGTATATATGTGTGTGTGTGTGTGTGTGTATATATATATATATATATATATATATATATATATTAGAATAAGAAACAAGGATTAGTGTGCATGAATTATTAAATATTGTTGTTGGTAAGGGGTTAACCTAGCTAGCTGTACATATATGACAGGCTTTAAATTGAGAACCTACTTCATTCAACAGTCCTTGTGTTTTGCAGAAATGTTAGGTGTGTGTGTGTGTGTGTGTTATGGGAGACGCTCTGATATTTAACCGTCATAAATTCAAATGCAAGGAAGAGATACCATCTGAGTTAAATACTGTATGGAAACTTGATGGGGCCAAATTCATTAGCTAGATAAAGGCCTTTTAGTCCCCTGTGTTAACCAACCCTTTATCCACTTCAAATGGTGTTTGATATGCTGAGAATGAACTTCTCTTTAATTAATTTCTCTTCTAACTAATTATCTCCCCAAGAGAGGAGGTGCTAGTGAGGGGCTCAGCTATGCTAAATTAAGGGGAAGGGGAAATTGTCCAATCTTGGAGGAGATAAGCCCAGAGGGAGGAGAGGGGTAACCTTGTTCCACCAATCAGGGGGGCCCTGTTAAAGTCAACGAGAAATGGGCCTATTTTAGTGTAAGGTACACACAGGGAGGGAAAGGAGTCATGAGTCTGACGTGGGCTCACACACATCACTACTGGTAAATATCAGGTCAGCTCCCAGCACTTAAGGCAGGGGTGTCCAAACTTTTTTCAAAGAGGGCCAGATTTGATAAAGTGAACGTGCGTGAGGGCCGACCATTTTCCCTGACATTCTTTGAACCATTAAAATTCGGTCTGTGTGTTTGTTCGAGCACTAATACACTGCCCAACAAGAATTCTCTTGCCTTTGTGGCTGTGTGTGAGTAAAGAGATGAGCTCAGGCTTATTATTTGGATATACCGTATTTATTGGCGTATAACACGCACCTTCACTTTAAGAGGGAAGTTTCAGGAATTTTTTTTTTTTTTTTTTACATAAAGAACAATGAAGCAAAATAAGGATCAATGCCCATCTGCAGCCCCACCATTGCCATGAGTGCAGAATCCACCATTTCCAGGAATGCAGCCCCCCATCGTTGCCGGGAATGCAGCCCCCCCATCGTTGCCGGGAATGCAGCCCCCCCATCATTGCCGGGAATGCAGCCCCCCCCATCATTGCCGGGAATGCAGCCCCCCCATCATTGCCGGGAATGCAGCCCCCCCCCCCATCATTGCCGGGAATGCAGCCCCCCCATAATTGCCGGGAATGCAGCCCCCCATAATTGCCGGGAATGCAGCCCCCCATAATTGCCGGGAATGCAGCCCCCCCCATAATTGCCGGGAATGCAGCCCCCCCCATAATTGCCGGGAATGCAGACCCCCATCATTGCCAGGAATGCAGACTCACCATTGCAATCGCTGCAGCCTGACTGATTCCCATCCATCTGCAGCCTCGGAGGGGCTGGGAGGGGGGCGGGACAAGCGCCAAAAGATCAGCTACAGGAGAAACTCCTGTTTTCTCTGCGGGCTCTTTAATAGAAAGTCCCGCCTCCTTTGATGGACAGATCAGTCGTCCAATGGCAGCGCCGGAGATGGGACTTCCTATTACAGAGGCTGCCGTGTAAACAGAAAATTCTCCTCCCTGTCCCCTCCAACGGCATCTGGACATATATATCTTCTGTGGCCCCAGCGCTGGGAGATCGTTGGGGGCCACAAAAGATATATACATGTACAAATAACCAGGCGGGCCGTTCAAAACCGGAACGCGGGCCGCGATTGGCCCGCGGGCCGGACTTTGGACATGCCTGACTTAAGGTATACCTGCTTGTCATATGTTTGTTTGCTGTTTGTATTTTGATGTTTTGAGAAATATACTCTGTATTTTATTTTAACCTAAAAATATCTTCCTTGGTGTAGACCAGTGTTTCTCAACTCCAGTTCTCAAGGCGCCCCAACAGGTCATGTTTTCAGGCTTCCCATTATTTTGCACAGGTGATTTGTTCAGTTTCACTGCCTTAGTAATTACCACAGCCGTTTCATCTGAGAGGAAATCCTGAAAACATGACCCGTTGGGGCGCCTTGAGGACTGGAGTTGAGAAACACTGGTATAAACTATAGATAGGTGGCTGTGTATTAGCTAGACTTTCAACTACTCACCAATAAATGTTGTTGTGTTAAAGCTTTCACTCTTGGTCAAAGAACTCTCATTTAACCCACATCATATCTTTGAGATATTAAATCTTAAATATAACAAATGGGTAACAATACCACACCACACCACTTGACCTCTGGAATGTTTTTTTTTTTTTTCAAAAGTTTTTATTGTGCATTTAATTTCAAGTTAGAAACATTGTTACTTTTTTCGTAATGCATGGTAAGAAACATATGAACATAAACATACTTGCAATATACTCAAAGATATGAAAATTGGTCCGTTGAACAGATATTTAAGCAGTTGTGTTCAATATTATCCAACTATATAAAATGTCTGAGTTGTAACAGTGTTTCTAAGTTATATAAGTAAGTTCTATATGGAATTCTACAAGAATATGTAAGGTTTGGGGAGGTTAGGAGAATAGGAAGAGGGGGTAGGGGTTTAGGGAAGGGAACATGCATGAGTAGTTATCAAGAGTTGCAACCTAGTGTGTTCCTTATACCAGTTTGACCAGTGGTTCCACATTTGTCTCAGTTTGGTGTGAGATTGGTTATTGTTGAACAAAAGTGTCTCGTAATTGTGGTGAGTCTGAACCATTGTAACAACATCCAGAACAACTGGGGGTTTTATAGTTTTGTTATGTTATGTTGCGCCTAGTTGCTAGCGATATGTGGGTACTTACTTTCCTGTGAGCTACAGGTATGAGATCTATATTTACGTTTAGTAGAGCTAGATCAGGCAATGGTGATATGGTCAGTCCTGTAATTTGTGAAAGGATTAGGAAGACTTCCTGCCAGTATTTTGTTAAGTGTGGGCATTCCCATAGGGCGTGGAGTAAAGATCCCTGTAATCCACAATTCTTCCAGCAATTAGGGGATGTATGATGATCAAATTTAGCGATTTAGGGTAAAGTATCTCCTTTAAACAATGTTTTGTGTGAGTTCCCACAGGGCTGTGCATTTTGTGGCATCATAGGTGGATTTAAGAGCTCTTTACCATTCTGTCCCTGAGTATGATCTGCCTAGATCTCACTTCCATTGGTCAAAGGCCAGGGAATTGTGGAATAGTTTTTTTTCCTGTAGAAGGTTATACAATAGGGAAATACCTTTGTTTCCATTGACCTGGGGTGAATAAAATGTGATAGCCTGTGTAGAAATGGAGATTAGAAGTTGTGGGTTGCTTTTAAGACAGTGGGCAATTTGCAGGTCAAGTTTTATCTCTGTTTTTTGGTTGTGAAAAGGTTTGATCTTATTGTTATGTATTAGTTTATTCAGGGGTAGAGAATCTTCTTTGGACCATTTATGTATGTGGAGGATCAGGGATAAGCAATTTGAGAACAGATAGGGGTAATTCAATGGTTGTTATTGGGGTGCCTCTCCATGTGGTGGAGGTGAATTTATGCCATGCTCTGACTGTTACCATCATGGGTAGTGGGAGGACTGGGGAGGTTATCAGGGATTTATTTTGTTTACACTTTGATTTCTGTTACAGTGATGATTGCTGTAACAGCAATGTTTTGAACTGTCATGAATGGTTTACATTTATAACAGCTGTGATTACTGTGTGCTGTGATTTGCCCACAGCTATCACATAGTACAGGGTGCTGTGATTGTCCCTGTACACCACTTGATAGCTGTGGGCCAATTGAGGGAGGAAAAGACCGACGGTGCACTCTGTGCACTGCAGAAGTGGGTGTGGCCAAACGCTTAACAGTGGGAGGGGCTTAATGGGCGTTTTACCAAAACCCAGGTTTCCTTGTACCTATAAAATATGCTTTGATTGCTGTGCCACAAGAAAGAGTTTCACCAACACATACAAACCCCAGCACAATCATTTAACCACTTCAGCCCTGGAAGATTTGGCTGCTCAATGACCAGGCCAATTGTTTGTGATACGGCATTGCGTTGCTTTAACTGACAATTGCGTGGTCCTGCGAAATTGTACCCAAACAAAATTAATGTCTTTTTTTCCCCACAAATAGAGCTTTCTTTTGGTGGTATTTGATCATCTCTGCGTTTTTTATTTTTTGCGCTATAAACAGAAAAATTGTGAAAATTTTGAAAAAAAACTCAATATTTTGTACTTTTTGCTATAATAAATATCCTCAATTTTTTTTTTTTAAAAAAAGCTAATTTTTTCCTCAGTTTAGGCCAATACGTATTTTTCTACATATTTTTGGTAATAAAAATCGCAATAAGCGTATTTTTAAGGTGGTTTGCGCAAAAGTTATAGCATCTACAAAATAGGGGAAAGATTTATGGAATTTTTATTATTATTTTTTTTTTTACTAGTAATGGCGGTGATCAGCGATTTTTATCGTGTCTGCGACATTATGGCGGACAAATCGGACACTTTTGACACATTTTTAGGACCACTGGCATTTATACAGCGATCAGTGCTATAAAAATGCACTTATTACTGTGTAAATGTCACTGGCAGGGAAGGGGGTTAACATTAGGGGTGATCAAGGGCTTAACCGTATTCCCTAGGGAGTAATTGTAACTGTGGGGGGAGGGGGCTGACTGGGTGAGGAGACCGATCATTGTTCATACTTAGTATGAACAACAGATCGCACTCCTCACCCCTCGCAGCACTGTCTGACAGATCTCCGTTCCTTCTCTATGCCGAGCAATCGTGCATCGGTGTCCTGGCGGTGCGCACGCCCCCCTAGTGGTCAAAGGGCGAACCGACGTACAGTTATGTCAGTTTGCCCAGGGGTGCAAGCCTGCCGCAGTACAACTGCGGCGGCTGGTCGGGAATAAAAGAATAAAAAGCTTCCATTATAAATGGTTTTGCATAAACTATGGAAGTGTGCGTTACACAAAGTGTGGAAGGATTCTGGAGTGCAGGCCCGGACTGGGACAAAAACTAGGCCCGGGCAATTTAGACTGAGCAGCCAATTTTCCAGCAACTGCCCGTTCGGGAGGGCGGTTGATGACAGGATAATCACGGAGTTGGTCCTCCGCACTGTAATGTGCCATTGTGATATAAAGGGGACTGCACTGTAAAGGAAATTGTAATGATTACAGTTTCCCTTTACAGTGCAGTTTCTCCTTTTTTTCTTTTCTTTTTATTATTATTTATATTTATTTTTATATTTATTTTTTATTATCATTATTTTATTTTTATATTTATTAATATAAAATTTTTTCACACTTTTATTTTTTTCTTAATTAGGTAATTTTCTTCACTTGCTTTTTTAAGTTAATTTTCCAACTTTTTTCTCAGTTTCACCTTATCCTCTTAATTTGTCTATTTTTCTCACTCACTCACTTCTTCCTTTTTTACTATTCTCATTTCTCTATCTTTATTATTTTAATTTTTCACTCGTAAATTTCTCTCCTTTGTCTCTTTTTTCCTTTTTTTCTCTCTTTCTTTTTTCTCTTTATATATCTCCCCTTTTTTTCTATCCGTTCTTCTTCCCTCCTTCCCACTTTCTTATCTCCTTTTTGCCGCCATTTATCTTTATCTATTTACACTTTCCTGTGTCCTCAATTACTCCTCGGACTGCCTTTTCTCGTGTACATGTTTTCCTTCCTTCCTTGTGTCTCCTTTACTTGTATGCACTCCGAATTGGCTTGACTTCTCACGTTTACGTTCTTCTTCACTTTGAATGGACGTAATCTGCCTAGGTGGGCGGGGTCTCCTGACATCATCCATTTTCATTTCATCATCGGCGCCAGCCCTGGCAGCGTCCCGTCGGCCGCAGCACGCTTGCGTGTACAGCAATCGCTGTTTTAATTGGATGCCCACATTGGGCTAGTAATGTTTTGAAGAAATTCTTTGTGTATTCAGGATACACTAATTTATGCCCTTTCCCTATACTTTTTTGGTGGATCCGACTTGCTGCCTAGCAACCACGGATCCCTGTTCAGTGTACAGATCTCCAGCTCCTCCAGCCCCTGCTCTGCTGATAGATGACATTGTCGGCAGGGCAGGAGAGCCTGGAGAGGAGACACAGGCACAGACGCACAGAAGGTGAACTGTGTTAACCCTCTCCAGGCCGCAGTCACCGCTTATATTCCACTGTGCAGCCTGGTCATCAACAGGTATCGGACCGCGGCCCCGAGGATGAGCCTGCCGGAGTGTGCTATGTACAAAGTGCATGGTTCGGGAGTGCGCTATGTACAGAGTACACAGTTCAGGAGTGCGCTACAGTATGTACAGAGTGCATGGTTCAGGAGTCTGATATGCACAGGGAGCAGGTTTCTGGAGTGCGTTATGTACATAGTGCAGGGCTCAGGAGAGTGCTGGATACAGAGTGCAGTCATCCATCCACATCTCACTATTGCCCCTCTCCTCAGCTATAACCTCGGCACCCCCCCCCCAAACACACACACACAACCCTTTCTCCTCTGGCCTCATCTCCCCTCCCCCCTCCCCAAAGCTCCACCATCTTCCAATGTTTACCTTTGTAAAAGCAGCGCCTTTATGTAGCTGGCTCTTCTATCCACTGCAGACACAGCTTTCTTTTCCATCTCAGTGTACTAGGTGCACACTAATTTTTGGCTCCTGAACTCCCTGAGCAGGAAGGAGATAAGGATTAGGGTGCAGCTCACCCTCCTTCTCCCTCTTCCCCTTGAACACACTGCAGTCAGCCAGTCTAGCACTTGTGCCGACTCTAGTGCAGAGCAGGGAGGCTGTTGAAGTTGCTGTTACTTTCACTTTCAACTACAGAAGCCAGGCTTCTGTGTTTGAAAGCGAAAGTGGCGTGCTATGAGTGCAGGGCTAACCGAGGCTGAAAAAACCCCGGGGAGGGGAATACACAATTGATCCTAATTGCAAATTTGTCCCAGCCAGCAATGTATGAATGCCGGCTCTTTCATTATACACTGGTTGTTTGACAGAGGGGCAGGTCTGGGTAGCAGTCCCACCCATACCAGACATCACACTATGGATTTGACAGCTGAAGTCTCTCATTGGGGCTGCACAGTGCACATCCAGCTGGCTTGCTTGCCAATGCCTGGCTGTGCTGGATGTTCACACTGCTGCAGGTCCTATTGAGCAGGAAACTTAACATATAATCAATTGAATTATGTCTCACCTGTATGGTGTGAATGCGGAAAAGTCCTGCCCAATCCGGGACTGTTGGGAGGTATGCTTTAAGCCCTAGCATGCAATTAAATCCGATATTTCTGGTGGAAGTGTCACATAAATAGGGGTTTTAGACATGTATTAAGTAAATTAGCAACACTATTAAATGCAAATTGAGATGCCTCTCAAAAGTATTTGCATTAGTTTTTCTGTGCCTGGAATTCTAGACAGAAACTGCAACAGATTTGCACAAGGCTGCAACAGACTTATCACTGTAGATGAAACAGATGCACAGTTAAGAAGTAACCAAGGTCAGGGTTAATTCTGTCACAGTGCTTTTTTAAGTGTAGCTGTTGTAGGTTTTTATGACTCAAGCTTTAAACGTGTAGTAAATCAGTTGCATATCCTGTTTAGCACAGCTTTGCTGTGTGATAGAATTTATAAACATCCCCCAGCGAGTGTTATTTACCGGCTGGCTGTATGCTGTGAAACCAGTAAATGGGTCTAAAGTCTCTTTATGTTGGCACTGCATATACCAAGACTTCTAGAAAAACTGTAATCGGGATGAGCAAATTTGAAAGTTTCTATTTCCCCTACATTTTGGCAGAATGCATTACAGTGAATGGGAAAGTATTCAGTGTTTTTTTGCAATGGGCTCCTGATAGTTACAGAAATTATTTCTACCAGCCTGGACACATTCAAATGCCCCCCTCATTAGCATAAATATTTACACCTTTCACAGGCAAAAAACACAGACAGCAAAACACACACAATGTACTGTGACAAGTTGGGGGTTTTGTAGCTCATTGGTAGTGCAAAACAGTGATTTTTTTTCCACACCAGAGGTATATTTCAGAGCTTTTTCTGCCCAATTTTATTTAAAAGAAAGGGCAGAATTCAATACAACAATATTCAGCCTCCTGGCTCTCTTTGCACCTTTTTTTGCTCAGGCTTCATGCCTTGGTCCTCCAGACCATCTAACATGCTTCCCAGTGCTCGTGCACAAAACGGTGTACCTCACATTACCAAAACCTAACACCAACACACCCACAAAAAAAACAGTTACCACCCATCCCACATACCCATACTTTACCACCACAACACCCCAACAACACCTACCAAACAAAACACCCCCCACTCCCCTTTCACCCTAAACCCCCGACAACCTTACCCCCCTCCACACTAGCACACATCCACAACAGTCCCAACCCCCAAAAAAAAACCAAAACACTCCCAATAAAATAGATCCATCCCACAAAGCCGTTACTCCACCCCACCATCCACAAAACACCCCCCTACTACCCACAACAACAACAAACATCAACTAAACATATACAGCCCAAACCCCCACAATACTAATCACACCACACTACAAGCCAAACACACACACCACACCCCCCCAAAAACACCCCCGCCACCCTTACCCACGACACATTACCACACGCGACAACCAGCGATACCCCCATCTCACAACCACAACAACAACCACAACACACGACACAAACTATTTACCTCCTACGTCAGCTTCGCTTCTTATCCTGCAGCTTCCAGCTGCTACATTCTTCACAGGCTCGTGCCTTTATCTGTCTTGACCTGGACAGTATGGTGCAGATGTGCACCTCTCACTGCTCCCTTCACACAACGACCCCCTCTGAAGAGTGGGGCACTGACCTCTAACTCTGTCTCTAACATGAAGCCAGCAAACATGTGCCATTAATGTGCCTGTTTCCTCCAAAATCTGGCCTAAACTGCCATTTTAGAACATGGCATGGGCTTGCCCGGCCACAGTACATAAAGTGGAAAAATATTAATTTTTTCTCAAAAAATTTGCCTAAGCAGCTCACTGAGCAAAATGGGGAGTTTCCATGTAGGCAAAACTTTCCTAAAAGCAAAACTAGGAATTTCACAGCAAAATAATATTTTGTAAAAAAATGCTCTGCACAACCTACAGTATATTGTAATTGCACTGGTGATCCCAATAAGTTTTTTATTATTTTTTTTGCCCAAGAACTGAGAGCTACAGATCGTGACTGCCAAAAAAATGTAAACGTTAATTATAAAAAGTCACTTTAATAAGATACATTTAGGCAATGTAATGAAAAGCTTGACAACTTAATAGATTGTCCTTTTTGTCCTATACTTTAATTCTCACAGGTGATTTTTCTCTCTTTTGATCCTCTTCCCTTGTTCCTTAGCTAAGATCACTATAACTGAGTCCCCATGTTCTTACTGTTACCTAGGTACAATTACATGAAAATCCTTTCTTATGCATCATTCAAAAGTGCTGCTTTACTGCTTTTGTAGAAATATAGACTTCAAATAATGTTTTTATCATTTCTAAATATGCCTAAACTGTCTAAATATGCCAGGGTTTGTGTTACATAACTAAATGTGTAGGAATAGCTTTTACTGGTGGTGGAAAGTTGTTTTTTGATCTTAGACATGATTATGGGAATTACCTCTAGATAGTGGGGTACGTTATTTGTGAGTAGGCTGGCTGATAGTTCAACACATGATAAAGACAATGTTGAGGATATTCACCCATAATGTCATGGTGGGCAGCTACTTATTGGCTACGTACAATAGCTTTTAGTATTTGTGTATTCAAAGAAGCTATTTTTATTAGGGAATACCTCCAGGGAAACTAAAGAATGTGATTATGAATTTCTGTGGAGTCTAGGTGCATATCAAATACAAGCTGATTATTTTGTTTGGCAGTCATAATGTGTACAGGGTATTGGCAACCTAGAATGAATAACACTAAGCAATGTCTATTACACAAATAAGTCTACAGGCCAAGTTCAATATTTTCTTACAATATATATTCTCTCCGTTATGCAGAGATAGAGAATAGAGACAATGATGCAAGACATGACACATACATGTTTATAACGTATTATGATGAGCCTAATTTATTAAAGTGTGATGAAAGTTGAAAAGCAGTGAAATGCACCTGTGTTCATTGCAAACATGCAATTATATGTGGTGGAAGCTAATTTTTTCCCCATGAATGGATATTTATAAGGAAAACATTACCTTTTTTTTACTTTGCAATTTAAAAAAATAAAGCATTTTAGTAGTCGGGCCTAATGTGAACTACATACACACGTAGATTAGTATCACCAAAGGCATTTTTTTTATATTTGGATAGAGCTGGGAGATATTAGCACCACTGTCAGCTTTCCATTGCTATCTGTGTCCCCATCCAGGGAGATTCACTATCTGTTCTCATCACCATCAATAAAAGTAAGGGTGAATAAAATTGTTTGCATTGTCACCAGAACATGAATAACCGATTCACGACTGCTGCACAATGATATACGTCGGCAGGATGGTAAGGGTGGGCAAAAGGGCGTACAGGTACGTCCCCTTTAAGAAGAGACACTGCGGCGCGCATGCGCCGCGGACTTGATGTCCGCCAGTTGCCCGCAATCATGTCACGGAGAGGTAGAATGGGGAAATGCCTTTGTAAACAAGGCATTTCCCCGTTCTGCCTAGTGTCAAGACAGAGATCACTGCTCCCTGTCATCGAGAGCAGTGATTGCTGTCATGTGTGTTGAAGCCCACCCCCCCCACAGTTAGAATCACTCTCTAGGACACACTTAACCCCTTCATCGCCCCCTAATGGTTAACCCCTTCACTGCCAGTGTCATTTACACAGTAATCAGTACATTTTTATAGCACTGATCGCTGTATAAATGACAATGGTCCCAAAATAGTGTCAAAAGTGTCCGATGTGTCCGCCATAATGTCGCAGTCATGATAAAAATCGCAGATCGCCACCATTACTTATAAAAAAAATGAATAATAAAAATGCCATAAAACTGTCCCCTATTTTGTAGACGCTATACATTTTGCGCAAACCAATCAATATACGCTTATTGCTATTTTTTTTTTTACCAAAAATATGTAGAAGAATACATATCGGCCTAAACTGAGGGAGAAAAAAATTGTATATTTTTGGGGATATTTATTATAGCAAAAAGTAAAAAATATTGCTTTTTTTTCAAAATTGTCACTTTTTTTTTGTTTATAGTGCAAAAAATAAAAACCACAGAGGCGATCAAAAAAAGCTCTATTTCTGGGAGAAAAAGGACATCAATTTTGTATGGATACAATGTAGCACGACCGTGCAATTGTAAGTTAACGCAACAAAGTGCCGAATAACAAAAAGTGCTCTGGTCAGGAAGGGGGCAAATTCTTCCGGGGCTTAAGTGGTTAAAGAGGAAATATTCCAATAGGGAACTGTCTAAAAGGGTATCTCTGTCCTATAGAAAAGATACAGGAAGCAAAGGGAAATCTCTCCAATGAGAGACAGATTGAAAAAAAGACCATAGTTTTAACCCTTCTCTATCCAAATTAAATGTAAATGGTTTTAGTTTTAGATATATTTAAACCTAAATCGTATTTACTATTCTAAAAGTCACCTTCCCTGGGTTCCTGGACACACCTAAGGGACGATAAGCTTCTAAGACTTTTCTCAGCAACTTAGTGAGCAGTCCTCCACTGTCAGAACTGGCACATGGTCAGCTGGGCAGTAGGGATGGGCCCGGTGCTCGATGCAAACCCATGTTCGCATCGAGCACCGGGCGTTCGCTCGCTCGGCGAGCCCAGAACTATTTTGGCCGCTCGCATCACATTTGTGTGATGCGAGCAGCATCGCAATGCATTGCGGCCGGCGCGGCCGGCACAGTGCATTGCTGGCTGATGATTGGCCAAGCATGCACTGTGACCCCGCATGCTTGGCCAATCACAGCGCCGGAAACTCGGAGAGCCATAATTGGCTACAGGCAGGACGCCTGTAGCCAATTACAGCTCAGGGGCTTTAGTACACGCCCCACCATTTAAAATGCCGCCACGCTGTCGGCGCCGGTCACATGAGTTCCGGCTTTAGGAGAGATCAGGCTGATTCTGTGTCTTTGCTAGATTCATTCATATAGAAAGATTTGCTCTACTTTGCTAAACCATTGGCTATTTATTTGCTAAACCATTGCTACCTGTCTTTGATCGTCCATTGCTGCTAGTTAGTGTGTTTTTAGCTGCTGCTGGGGATTAGTCTGGTGCGTGTTTTACTGTTAGTACAGTATTTCAGTAGTACCAACCGCAGTGCTGTTAGCACAGCATTGCACCCCAAAAGCACCCATAGGACTTCTAGTGTGTTAGTGGCAGCAAACAGAGCTCCTATATTTTCTTCCCAGAAGCACCCATAGGACTTCTACTGTGTTAGTGGCATCACACAGAGTTCCTATATTTTCTTCCCAGAAGCACCCATAGGACTTCTACTGTGTTAGTGGCATCACACAGAGTTCCTATATTTTCTTCCCAGAAGCACCCATAGGACTTCTACTGTGTTAGTGGCATCACACAGAGTTCCTATATTTTCTTCCCAGAAGCACCCATAGGACTTCTAGTGTGTTAGTGGCAGCAAACAGAGCTCCTATGTTTTCTTCCCAGAAGCACCCATAGGACTTCTACTGTGTTAGTGGCATCACACAGAGTTCCTATATTTTCTTCCCAGAAGCACCCATAGGACTTCTACTGTGTTAGTGGCATCACACAGAGTTCCTATATTTTCTTCCCAGAAGCACCCATAGGACTTGTACTGTGTTAGTGGCATCACACAGAGTTCCTATATTTTCTTCCCAGAAGCACCCATAGGACTTCTACTGTGTTAGTGGCATCACACAGAGTTCCTATATTTTCTTCCCAGAAGCACCCATAGGACTTCTACTGTGTTAGTGGCATCACACAGAGTTCCTATATTTTCTTCCCAGAAGCACCCATAGGACTTCTACTGTGTTAGTGGCATCACACAGAGTTCCTATATTTTCTTCCCAGAAGCACCCATAGGACTTCTACTGTGTTAGTGGCATCACACAGAGTTCCTATATTTTCTTCCCAGAAGCACCCATAGGACTTGTACTGTGTTAGTGGCATCACACAGAGTTCCTATATTTTCTTCCCAGAAGCACCCATAGGACTTCTACTGTGTTAGTGGCATCACACAGAGTTCCTATATTTTCTTCCCAGAAGCACCCATAGGACTTCTACTGTGTTAGTGGCATCACACAGAGTTCCTATATTTTCTTCCCAGAAGCACCCATAGGACTTCTACTGTGTTAGTGGCATCACACAGAGTTCCTATATTTTCTTCCCAGAAGCACCCATAGGACTTCTAGTGTGTTAGTGGCAGCAAACAGAGCTCCTATATTTTCTTCCCAGAAGCACCCATAGGACTTCTACTGTGTTAGTGGCATCACACAGAGTTCCTATATTTTCTTCCCAGAAGCACCCATAGGACTTCTACTGTGTTAGTGGCATCACACAGAGTTCCTATGTTTTCTTCCCAGAAGCACCCATAGGACTTCTACTGTGTTAGTGGCATCACACAGAGTTCCTATGTTTTCTTCCCAGAAGCACCCATAGGACTTCTACTGTGTTAGTGGCATCACACAGAGTTCCTATATTTTCTTCCCAGAAGCACCCATAGGACTTCTACTGTGTTAGTGGCATCACACAGAGTTCCTATATTTTCTTCCCAGAAGCACCCATAGGACTTCTACTGTGTTAGTGGCATCACACAGAGTTCCTATATTTTCTTCCCAGAAGCACCCATAGGACAGGTCTCATTGCTGTGCTAAGAGTACAGTGTCTGTGAGGGGTTGCAGTGTTGTGGCACCAGCACCAATGCCTAAGGCACAATTTTTCAGCCCCTGTTTAACAGGGGCGTGTAATTACAATTTTTTAAAAAAATGCTTTGCAACAGGTGTGACTGCTGTGCTCCAAGTACAGTGTCTGTGAGGGGTTGCAGTGTTGTGGCACCAGCACCAATGCCTAAGGCACAATTTTTAAGCCCCTGTTTAACAGGGGCGTGTAATTACAATTTTTTAAAAAGATGCTTCGCAACAGGTGTGACTGCTGTGCTCCAAGTACAGTATCTGTGAGGGGATGCAGTGTTGTGGCACCAGTGCCTAAGGCACAATTTTTCAGCCCCTGTTGGGGCGTGTAATTACAATTTTTAGGCAATGCTTTGCAACAGGTCTCATTGCTGTGCTAAGAGTACAGTATCTGTGAGGGGTTGCAGTGTTGTGGCACCAGCACCAATGCCTAAGGCACAATTTTTCAGCCCCTGTTTAACAGGGGCGTGTAATTACAAATCTTGATCTAATAGTTCACAGCAGGGCCCATTCCTGCGCCCACCAAAAGTAACTATGAG
The DNA here is from genome assembly GCA_028564925.1 of Lithobates sylvaticus. NCBI lineage: Eukaryota > Metazoa > Chordata > Amphibia > Anura > Ranidae > Lithobates > Lithobates sylvaticus. Next base: position 334,625,626 of record CM053028.1, on the reverse strand, counting down.
GGCCTACAGTCTTGTGGTAACACCGTCCACCACCACCGCCAAAGGCCCAATTTTTCTGCCCTGTTCAACAGGTGCATGCAATTACAAATCTTGATCTAATAACTCACAGCAGGGCCCATTCCTGCGCCCACCAAGAGTAACTATGAGGGCCTACAGTCTTGTGGCAACACCGTCCACCACCACCACTGCCAAAGGCCCAATTTTTCTGCCCTGTTCAACAGGTGCATGCAATTACAAATCTTGATCTAATAACTCACAGCAGGGCCCATTCCTGTGCCCACCAGTCTTGTGGCTACACCAACATCTAATAGGGCAAATTTCTGCAGAGTATATACGGCAGGCCCCTACTTTCAAACATCCAACTTACAAACGACTCCTACTTGCAAACGGAAAGAGAAAACAGGAAGTGAGAGGAAATCTACCCCTAGGAAGGGAAATTCTATCCTGTTAGATTTAATTTGGGAAAAAGGTATCTCCTCTCTACTGATGCTTTATCACCAATCCTTGTTTCAATTCAAACCCCACTTTTCCAAAAACATTTGTCATTGGGACGGAAAGTGAGGTGACATGTTCTGAACAGATGTGCAAAGACAGCAAATGTTACAGGGGTGATAACCCCTCCCTATGTTCTCCAAAAAGCTTAAAAATAGATTTTTTTGGGATGGAGCTACACTTCATAATGTACCTGTTCAGATTCTGCTTAAGAACAAACCTACAGTCCGTGTCTTGTTTGCACCACCTATATACTGCTGTTCAGAGTATATAGGGTTGTAGGTATAAGGTTTTAGTTTGGGTGCGGGGTCCCCCTTAATATCCATACAAGACCCAAAGGGGCTGGGGTGGGGGGGGGGGTGATGGGGTAGCCATGCCATTTTTCTCAAGGATTTTCAGCCATATGGCGGCCAGGACAAGACATGACATTAAAGCCGCAAGTGGTTTTAAATGGCTTCTTTTTTTCCTTTACAAATGTCATTTTGTGCAAGGACAGTTCTAAACACGGGAAACACATGCCACTTCACAGGCATACTTTAGACAACCCCCAGGTACCATATTTAAAGGAAAATTTCACTTTTTTTTTTTCACTTTATGCATCATTAAAATGACTGCTCCCGAAAAAACGTTAGTTTTTAAAAGTTCTTTTTGCATTGATATATGTCCCCTGGGGCAGGACCCGGGTCCCCAAACCTGTTTTATGACATTAACATGCATATTGGCCGTTGTAATTAGCACTTTTGATTTCGAACGTTCGCGTCCATTATAACGTATAGGGTTCGAAAATTTGCGCAAACTTTCGGTCGGTTCGAAGGTTCTGGTGCGAACCGAACCCGGGGGTGTTCGGCTCATCCCTACTGGGCAGGAACCTAATAACAGCTTCTATGGAAGGCCCACAGGCTACTGTAGGGAGCCCCTCTACAATTGCTACCAGAGTACTCCAGTTCCAGCAGAGTTACACCCTTTACGAACTAATTTAAAGTGGTTGCCCAGTCTCCTGTGAAAAAAAAAAGAAAGCCACTCACCTGTCCCACAATCTAGCAGTGCTGCATCTGCAGGGCTCTAATAAAGAAAATTGCAGAGTTTGCATACCTTTAGATTTAATTTCCTATTGGGAGTATCTCACCAAAAATTACACTTTTGTTGCAGGAGATGCCTGAAATCTGACTTGTATCTTAGTACAGACTTCTGGTAAAATCAGTGAGCCAATTACACAAGCAGGAAATTATGTTTCTGGTGGGCTTTCTGTACTCATTCTGTGTACAGAACATCTCCAGGTAGCCATATTGCACTGCATTTTACAGAGAATTACAGTGCTTCAGGTTTAAAAAGAAAGGTAATTTTTAATAACATTCAATTAATTACAATATGACTTATGTTGCATTTGTATATTCTATATATATTTTTTTATTTGCTATTTTTATCCCACAAACATAGAGTTACCCTCTAAAGCAGAACTTCCCCTTTTGGTTGGAGCTCCGCTTTAAAGTGGTTGTAAACCTCTGAAAAGAAAAAAATAATAAAGCATATCCTCCTATAATGTGTATTTGCCTTGATCCAAAGCACCTAGTGTGATTTCTGTCTGCTCTGTCATTCCTCTGCTATCTGCATGAATCACTCCTGACAGTTTATGTAGACACCAAGCAATGCCGGAAGCCAGCCTGGTAATTGATAGTTTCAGCTGTGCATGTTTCCCTATGAGAGGGGAGTGTGTCCATTCTCTCCAGTCAGGTTTCACACTCAGCTTTGTGCTGTGCAGTGCTTGATATCAGATCTTCACCCTCACCTTCAGGAGGCTCAGAAATGGCCTTTGATATGTGAACTTTGAATGGCTGTGGCGGAGAGAAGGCTGCAGATAATCAGGTACAGTGTACATAGACGGATTTGTTTAATCTCTGTGTATCACCTTAGACTAGCCACTTCAGTGTTTATATGTAAGGGTTTACATCCACTTACTAAAGATGCAATTTTTCAAGCACTGTCCCCAAAAAGGATTGTGAAAATAAATTAAAAACAAATTAAAATGCAAAAAAAAAAAAACATAAGAAAAAAAAAATACTGACACCGTCCACTGCCCTACTGATACTGTCCACTGCCCTACTGACACTGTCCACTGCTCTACTGACACCATCCACTGCCCTACTGACACCTTCCACTGCTCTACTGACACCATCCACTGCCCTACTGACACCATACACTGCTCTACTGACACTGTCCTCTGCCCTACTTACACCATCCACTGCCCTACTGACACACTTTTCCTCTGCTCTACTGACACTGTCCACTGCCCTACTGACACCGTCCTCTGCTCTATTGACACCATCCACTGCTCTACTGACACCGTCCACTGCCCCACTGACACCATCCACTGCCTCATAAATATGCAATTATTCAAGCCCTATCCCCGTCCCCAAAAAGGATTGCGAAAATAAATTAAAATGTTAAAAAAAAAATACATAAACATAAAAAAAAACTACTGACACTGTCCACTGCCTTACTGACACTGCACACTGGCACTGTATACTGCTCTACTGACACTGTCCACTGCCCCACTGACACTGACCACTGCCATATGACACCGACCACTGCCCCACTGACACCGTCCTCTGCCCCACTGACACCGTTTACTGGCCCCCTGACACTGACCACTGCCCTACTGACACCGTCCTCTGCCCCACTGACACCGTCCTCTGCCCCACTGACACCATCCATAGCCCCCCTGACACAGTCCATAGCCCCCCTGACACCGTCCACTGCCCCCCTGACACCGTCCACTGCCCCACTGACACCGACCACTGCCCCACTGATACCGTTCACTGCCTTGTCAGTGTAGGTAAATTTAGGCTGGCCTGGCTAGCAGCCAGGCCTGTTTGTTTTTGCTTGATCTGGGCTGGGAGTGGCTCAGGGTAGAAGCTTTGTAACTCACAGGCAGCATTACCAAGACCTCCCTCTTCTTTCCAATGGTCTCTAGAAGGTTCTGAAAAGAGAGGAGGAGAGGGGAGGTGGAGCTGCCTGGGGTATTCTGAGGAGTCCTGATCAATTCCCAACTTGGAATTGTCAAGAGGCAGACCTCCTCAAATACCCAAGGTCAGCCCAATTTGGGAGACGTTGTCAGGTGGAGATGGAGTACTGAGGCTGTCAGGGCCTTGGAGGGAGCGGAGAGGACAGTGGGAGAGAGTACTGCCGGTCAAATCTCTAGGAAGAGGAACCATCAGTTGCAGTGAAGAGGGCTGGTGAGTGGCATGCACAGTCGGGAGGACTGGGGAGGCCCACTTGAAAGGACTGGGAGAGTGCAGTTGGAGATGGGTGCAGAACCAGAGGAGAGGACTGTGGTGTCGTGGGCAGTGGAGTCATGCAGCTGCAGCCAGGAGGGCTGGCAGGGCCTGAAGATGGCTGACTGGGATCAGTAGCTGCATGTGGGACAGCTAGTACCATAACTTACAATTTTCTTTTTGCTACACCATAGGGGCCCGTGGTCCCTGCCTGTGAAGACCATTTGCTTTAGGCCTGGCTGAGTCAGTGTCAGGCCTACAGTGCTAGCTAGTCTGTAGAATGAAAGAGAGGAAGCGATGTACATGAGGGGTATGATGTGATACTCAGAAGATAGGATGCGATGTGCAGTAGGAGTATGGAGTAATACTCAAAAGAGAGGAAGCGATGTACACGAGGAGTATAGAGGGATACTCAGAAGAGAGGAAGCAATGTGCAGAGTATGGAGTGATACTAATAATAATAGAATAAAAAGAATAATCCCTATTCAAGTTTAATATCCCCTCAATAAAACAAAATGCAAGGACTGCTTTATTGTCTCTGAGGAGTGAAAAAGTGTGTGCCTGGGTGTGCAGGGTGACAGATGAACCATTATACTAAGCAGCCCCATACAGGGGTAACACTACACAATTTATGCTGCACCTACATTTCACAGCTGCTGTATCATTTCTGCACAAGCTCTGACCAACTCCTGCATCATGTCCGCACACTCTATGACCTACTCCTGTATAATGTCCGCACACTCTCTGACCAACTCCTGTATAATGTCCACACACTCTCTGACCAACTCCTGTATCATATCCGCAACACTCTCTGATCAACTTCTGTATAATGTCCGCATACTCTCTGTCAGGGTCCTGGCCGCCCCGTGCGGTCCAGATTGCCTCTACGCAGGCCAACGCCCATTCCTGTGTCCCCCAGGAATCAGCGCGGGCGTTGGCGCGCGCCGCGGGCGCGTGCACGCGCGCGTCCGGCCCGCGGGCGCGCTCCCATGCGCTAATAGCGGGGGCGCGTGCCCGTGCACGTGCGCGGCTAGCGCTGTTTGGCGCCAGTGTCCCTATTTAAGGATCAGAGCTGCGGCCCAGCGGTGCTGTTCGTCTGCAGCTCTGACCTGAGTTACCAGTTTAACCTGCCTGCATCTGTCTGTGATCCTTGGAACCCGACCCGGCCCGTCTGACCTTGTTGACCTCTCTTCTCCTTGACCCCGGCTTGCCTGACTCTGCTTATGGACTTACTACCTGTTGCCGAACCTCTGCCTGTCATTTGACCATCCTCCTGCCTGCCGTTTAATGCCTATCTGCCTTCCCTGTGACCCGGCCTGTCTGACTACCTCTGCCGTCCGAGTGTGCCTCTCTCCCGCACAGGATCTGCCTCTGCTGCTGCTGCTCCAGAGATTACCTCTCTCTCCGGTCATCCGATCCCAAGCCTGCTGTACCATCTCCTGCAGTTCCTGCTATCTAAAGACCAGCACCAGCACCCTACATCATCCTGCACCAGCTGACCCACCGGACGGACACTCCTACTCCGCTGTGCTCACAGGTCCCCTGTCTCCATTCCAGTGGACCCTGAACCAGAGCCGTAAGAGAGGTCCCCTTCCGTCAAGCCAGGCTCGCCACCAGGTACCTAACACTCTCTGATCAACTCCTGTATCATGTCCGCACACTCTCTGATCAACTCCCGTATCAAGTCCGCACACTCTCTGACCAACTCCTTTATAATGTCTGCACACTCTCTGACCAACTCCTGTATCATGTCCGCACATTCTCTTACCAACTCCGATATAATGTCTGCACACTCTCTAATCAACTCCCGTATCATGTCCGCACACTCTCTGACCAACTCCAGTATCATGTACGCACTCTCTCTGACCAACTCCTGTATCATGTCCACACAGTCTCTGATCAACTCCTGTGTCATTTGGATGGATATGGGATATGACAGGATGGAGATGTTTGAGCTATGATTTGGGTAAAAGGTAGGGATGGGAAGAGACATTGTGGTGCAGGCTGGAGAGGGTGACTTCTTTATTCAGCATGATGTTTGTACAAGAAAATGTAGACTTGGTGGGAGCAGTCAGGTGACACAAGTAGGGACTTGGTGGGAGCAGCCAGGTGACATGGGTAGGGACTTGGTGGGAGCAGTCAGGTGACACGGTAGGGACTTGGTGGGAGCAGTCAGGTGACACGAGTAGGCTGTAAGCTTTGAGCTTATTCAGCCTTACTGGGTGTAGTTATGAAAAGTAAGACATCCACCCCTCCCCCACATAACACATCCTGGTGATCAAAAGTAATGTTGCAACTGTGATCAGGTGACCTCACACACACACACACACACACACACACTGCACCACAACAATCATCAGATCACTGCAGCTTCTCCTCTGCCCAGCTCTGACTAGATACATCTCCCCTAAATCAGATCACTTGTCTGTGTGTGTTCTGCTGGCCGTCCTGTGAGTTCACTGCACTATACATGCATTTCCTCCTTCTGTGGATCCCACCCCATGATGAGAAACATCCCATCAAAACTCAGGAAAGGAAGCCAATACTGGGAGAGCTAGAGAGAGGAGGGGGATGTGAATTGGGAAGTACACAGAATGTCTCTCTCAGGCTCCTGCATAGGATATGCAAATCAACTGTCACTCACAGCACAGGGAAGAACAGACTGGTATTTCTCTGTCTGTCAATTTTTATCTTACTGAAAAAAGATAAGAGGATTGCTCGGAGCTGGATTAACTCTTCGTGGCTGGGCACAGATGATATGAAATCCTACACTGTAAAAGTTACAAGCCTTAATTAAAAAAAAACATCTCTGGGTTTACATCCACTTTAAGTTATAAACTGCAATCTGTGATCTGTGTCAGGACTTTATGGCTTTCCACTCATACCTATTATATTTGAATTTAGGCACATGCCCTTTTACTGCTTCACTAAGCTGACAATTCAGTTATGCATTTTTACTCTACATATTTGAATATTCAAATGGTTTAATATTTTAAAATGTATTTATTTTATTTTTTTTGCATATCAAGGGAAGACATCAACCCAAAAGAAAAAATATAAATGCAATGCTTTCTGTCTCTCCATATGGTATTAAGCAATATAAAATACAAAAATGAAAAACAATATTTCAATGAAAAAAATGGTTTCTAATGTGATTTTCAGGGCCGTTAGATGTCACTCTTGTTCTTTTCTTTCTTAAGCTAATATTTCTTAATGTCTAGAACAATAAGCAAATAAATTCCTTTCTGCAACTTTTGCTTTCATATCTATTGAGATGCCCATGAGTTGATCTGCTGAGATTTTAATATGCTTAAATTATGTATTTCCATTCTAGACTTTTACATCATTTGGGAATTACCTACCAAACCACAGTAAACAGGAGCAGTAGGTGACATGCCGGATATCATTAAAGCTTGCACAACAATCAGCCTTTGTCAGTAATAGCAGTTACAAATGATTTCTACCTCACTTTTAAGGCTCATTATTTTTCAAAGCCGTTCTGTAAGCAGGAGCATTGGCTGTCAAGAGTGGTCTAGGTTTAGTACGTTTTTCTCTCTATTCTTCCTCTCCTAACCGTGATCTTTTCCTTCCCTCCTATGTTTCATTCTGCAAAGCAGAAATATACTTGCACCATAAATTCAATATAATTTTATAAGTACATGCAACTGAGGTCTAGGTACCTACAGCCTGTTAGTCTATTAAAGTGGTTGTAAACCCTTACAGACCACTTTAACCTATAGGTAAGCCTAGATTAAGGCTTATCTGTAGGTGCAAGAAATATCTCCTTAACCTACACGATTAAGGAGATTTTTTCCAAAAAACGTCCACTGATGTCTACGAAGTCTACGCATGCACTGAGCGTGCCATTAGTGAAGGCGATCATACTGTCACTGACGGCTCCCGCGCGCATGTCCCGGAGTGATGTCATCGCTGCTTCGGCCAGTCACAGTGCCATAGCAGCTATACCCGGAAGTCAGTCCGGGAGATATGGCAGCAACGGAGGAGGTGAACGAGGGTCGCTCCAGGCACTTCGATCTCAGGTAAGTAGTAATTCATAATGAGCTAGTATGCCTACTAGTTCATTATGCCTTTGTCCTGCAGGGTGTTTTTTTTTTTATTATTTTTTTTTTAGAGAGTCTTTACTTCCTATTTAAGGCTTAGTGACAGTTTATTTTTTAATGAATCTTCAAGAAAGTAAACAGGCACAGCATATAAAATTTGGCTAAAACAACACCAGAAATTATGGAATGACCCGACTGTAGAAAGATGCAGTAAAAGTTGCCTAGAGGGTATGCAGTTGAACTCTAGTCCTGGAATAGACAAAAGCAGATGATTGATTTGGCACAGCAATTGGTGTCAACCAGTGATCAATTAAAGAGTAAAATATACTGTGGCACAATTATCTTATGCCATGTACACACGTGCGGATTTTCCGTCTGAAAAATCTTGGATGGTTTTTCTGACGGAATTCCTCTCAAGCTTGGCTTGCATACACACGGTCACACAAAAGTTTGCTGAACTTTCGACTGTCAAGAATGCGGTGACGTACAACACTATGACGAGCCGAGAAAATTAAGTTCAATGATTCCCAGCATGCGTCAAATTGTTTCCGAGCATGTGTAGGAATTTTGCTCATCGGAATTGGTACGGACGATCCGAATTTCCGATCAAAACCTTTTCCGACAGAAAAATTGTGAACCTGCTCTCAATCTTTTGCTGGCTGGAATTCCGCCAGCAAAAGTCCGATGGAGCATATACATGGTCGCATTTTCTGACCAAAAGCTCTCATCGGACTTTTGCTGGCGGAATTTCCGATGGCGTGTACTCGACATTAGTGTACTGTATGTTAATTTAAAGCATTTGTTACCCCAACACTTCATATTCCTGATATGTGCCTGCTGTACCAAGTACTTATATAAGAAAGTTTCCTGTTTACTTTGTATTGCTTCCTGTGTTTGAAATCCCTGCTTTTCATGCCAGGCCTTCTGCTTTCCTATTAAAAACTGACCACACTTAGCAGGAGAGCACACCATGGTCAGTTCTCCAGCTATGCTGGGGACTCAGTATGCTCTCATCCAATGATCATACTTGTCCTGACACCCCACTGCCATTTAGTGGGAAGCCCATTGTGCTGCTGCTTCCCCCCCAGCTCTTATACAGCTGAGAACAGAGAAAATGTGATCATTTAAAAACAGAAAAAAGGTATTTATAATGTTTTTTTTAATATCTAAACAAAAATATTTAATTTCTATTTTAAACTGAATGAGTTGTTTTACAAGGTGATTATTTACAATCACTTTAAGGATGAGGAAATACTAAATAAATTATAAACTGTAATGAAGAAATAAGACTAATAGTCAAAGTGTTTTTACCTTAATGCATACTCTGCAAAGCCCTAAGGCCTGTGTCTTTCTGCTGCTGCATTCTTCTGTTATCAGCATGATAACTTCTGACAAGCTCTCCGACACACAAGATAAAAATAGCTAAAAATTTGTGTTGGGGAGGGAACTTAGAGATAGATAAGCAGATAGTTTATCTATTTACAACACAGCTCTGCAAGTTTCTTCGTTCCTCTATGTGGAGGTTGGAGTGTGCCTTTCCTCCAATCAGCACTGCCCTCCCACTGCTGAATGAGGAAACCAGATTTGTAACACAATCTTCACTTTCTAAAGAATGTAGAAAGCTGAAGAGAACAGATAAACAAGTAACATTTATGTAGGAGGATTTGTTTAATCTCTGTGTATTATCTGAGGCTGTTCTCTTCACTGGATATATGTAAGGGTTTACATCCACTTTAATGTAAAAAGCCCCACTAACTGACCCCCCCACCCCCCTCATCCCTAAACACTTACCCAATCCTATGTCATCTCTTCAGGGCTGTCCCGGCTCCAGTTTTCCTCCCCTTGCTTATTGCTTTCGCAGAAGAAGCTGAGGGAAGCAGAGCCATGTACTCCATTTGTTGTCATACTCCTGTAGGGGAGGAGCAGGGGCATGGCTTATCACCACTGTGTGTATGCACACAGCTCAGCTAAGGATCCAACAGGAGTAGGCATGCGCAGGTGCCTCTTTAGCTCCCGGCTTGCTATAAGAGGAACCCAAAGGAGAAAAGGAGCCCACAGCACCAACAGGGGCTGTGAGAAGAGGTGGAAAGCGAAATTTCTGTACATTATTGCTGCACAGAGCAGGTAAGCATTACTTCTTTTTTTTTTATAAAAAATAATTTAATTGAATGTCACTTTATGGTTAAAGAAAGCTGTTACCTTTGAGGATGTGATACAAGTCATGTAAGGATAGTGTTCCTGGTATAAGACACGTTTGCTTCTGTTAAGGTAAGCAATAGGGATTAATTGTTGGGGAGGGGATAAAGAGTTAATTGTTAGGGGAAGGGTTAGGAATGCTGCAAGGGAGACCAGCATCTATCATTCACTTTTGCAGTTGTGTATTGCAACTCCTGGTCTCATTGGATCAGTCATTATACAGTGCCTTGAAAAAGTATTCATACCCCTTGAAATTGTCCACACTTTGTCATGTTACAACCAAAAACCTAAATGTATTTTATTGGGATTTTATGTGATAGACCAACACAAAGTGGCACATAATTGTGAAGTGGAAGGATGATGATTTTCATTTTTTTACAAATAAATATCTGAAAAGTGCGGCGTGCATTTGTATTCAGCCCTCCTGACTCAATACTTTGTAGAACAACCTTTCGCTGCAATTACAGCTGCAAGTCTTTTTGGGGATGTCTCTACCAGTGACATTTTTGTCCATTCTTCTTTGCAAAATAGCTCAAGCTTTGTCAGATTGGATGAAAAGTGTCTGTGAACAGCAATTTTCAAGTCTTTTTTACAGATTCTCAATTGGATTTAGGTCTGGACTTTGACTGGGCCATTCTAACACATGCATATGCTTTGATCTAAACCATTACATTGTAGTTTAGTTATGGCTGTATGTTTAAGATCATTGTCCTGCTGGAAGGTAAACCTCCACCCACTCTTAAGTCTTTTGCAGACTCTAGCAGGTTTTCTTCTAAGGCCGCGTACACACGAAGGGACAATCCCGCGGGATTATCCTCTGGACTGAAGTCCAGAGGATAATCCCCTCGTGTGTGGGCGCCGGCGGACTTTTTGGCGCCAAAGTACGGCGGACTAAAGTTTCAGGTTTTGTTCTCAAATTATCCGCTGGACTTGGAAGTCCAGCGGACAATCCCGCCGTTAGTGGGCAAGTCCGCGGGACTTTTGAAATGAACGGACTTGCCGCTCATCGGCAAGTCCGTTCATTTAGCACGTGACTTCAGGTTACGTAGCTAGCGTAGGCAGTTACTGCCGCCGCGCTAGCTCCGTGACCTGGCATGGATTTAAAGGGAATCCCCACGCCGAAAAAACGGCGTGAGGGTTCCCCCCAAATCCATGTCAGACCCTCATCCGAGCACGCAGCCTGGCAGGCCAGGAAAGGGGTGGGGACGAACGAGCGCCCCCCCCCCTCCTGAGCCGTACCAGGCCGCGTGCCCTCAACATGGGGGGTGCCCTGGGGAAAGGGGGGCCGTGCGGCCCCCCCCCACCCCAAAGCACCTTGTCCCCATGTTGATGAGGACAAGGGCCTCTTCCCGACAACCCTGGCCGTTGGTTGTCGGGGTCTGCGGGCGGGGGCTTATCGGAATCTGGGAACCCCCTTTAATAAGGGGGCCCCCAGATACCGGCCCCCCACCCTATGTGAATGAGTATGGGGTACGATGTACCCCTACCCATTCACCTAAGGTGTAAAATGTAAAGTAAAAAAAAACACCCACACTTTTGAAAAAATAGTTTATTGCACTGCTCCGGGGGTCTTCTTCCGTCTTGGGGGTCTTCTCGCCGGACTCCCCCGCCATTTACCAAGCTCTTTTACCGAGCGAGGGGAGTCCGGCTACCTTCTTCGTCGTCGCCGCCGTCTGGGGGTCTCGATCCGCCTTCGGGGGTCTTCTTCCGTCTTGGGGGTCTTCTCGCCGGACTCCTCCCCTCTCTTCTGCTCTTTTACCTAGCTCTTTCACGAGGGGAGGTGTCCGGCTACCTTCTTCGTCGTCGCCGCCGTCGTCTGGGGGTCTCGATCCGCCTTCGGGGGTCTTCCGGGGGTCTCTTCTGTTCTTGCGGCGGTCGTCGTCTTCCGCGCCGCCGGCGCCTTGTCCTTCTTCTTGTCCTTCTTGTTCTTCTTCTTCTTCCGATGTTGACCCGTCGCTCTCTCTGCCCGGAATGCCTGTGCCGATCTGCGCTCGGACTTATATAGGGACATGGGGGACAGGGTCACATGCACATGTCACATGGTGACCCCGCCCCCTTGTGTTGTCACAGTCCCGGAGGATGCTGGGACTGTGACATCGCAAGGGGGCGGGGTCACCATGTGACATGAACATGTGACCCTGTCCCCCATGTCCCTATATAAGTCCGAGCGCAGATCGGCACAGGCATTCCGGGCAGAGACAGCGACGGGTCAACATCGGAAGAAGAAGAAGAACAAGAAGGACAAGAAGAAGGACAAGGCGCCGGCGGCGCGGAAGACGACGACCGCCGCAAGAACAGAAGAGACCCCCGGAAGACCCCCGAAGGCGGATCGAGACCCCCAGACGACGGCGGCGACGACGAAGAAGGTAGCCGGACACCTCCCCTCGTGAAAGAGCTAGGTAAAAGAGCAGAAGAGAGGGGAGGAGTCCGGCGAGAAGACCCCCAAGACGGAAGAAGACCCCCGAAGGCGGATCGAGACCCCCAGACGGCGGCGACGACGAAGAAGGTAGCCGGACTCCCCTCGCTCGGTAAAAGAGCTTGGTAAATGGCGGGGGAGTCCGGCGAGAAGACCCCCAAGACGGAAGAAGACCCCCGGAGCAGTGCAATAAACTATTTTTTCAAAAGTGTGTGTGTTTTTTTTTTACTTTACATTTTACACCTTAGGTGAATGGGTAGGGGTACATCGTACCCCATACTCATTCACATAGGGTGGGGGGCCGGTATCTGGGGGCCCCCTTATTAAAGGGGGTTCCCAGATTCCGATAAGCCCCCGCCCGCAGACCCCGACAACCAACGGCCAGGGTTGTCGGGAAGAGGCCCTTGTCCTCATCAACATGGGGACAAGGTGCTTTGGGGTGGGGGGGCCGCACGGCCCCCCTTTCCCCAGGGCACCCCCCATGTTGAGGGCACGCGGCCTGGTCCGGCTCAGGAGGGGGGGGGGGGCGCTCGTTCGTCCCCACCCCTTTCCTGGCCTGCCAGGCTGCGTGCTCGGATGAGGGTCTGACATGGATTTGGGGGGAACCCCCACGCCGTTTTTTCGGCGTGGGGATTCCCTTTAAATCCATGCCAGCTTGCGGAGCTAGCGCGGCGGCATTTACTGCCTACGCTAGCTACGTAACCTGAAGTTACGTTCGAAATGAACGGACTGCTCCGTGTGTGGGCAAGTCCGTTCATTTTCAAAAGTCCCGCGGACTTTTGGCCGGCGGATTATCCGCTGGACAAGTCCGTGCGTGTGTGGGCAAGTCCACACCCTCGGAAAGTCCAGCGGACCTAGCCGGAAAGTCCAGCGGATTGTCCGCTGGACTTAGGTCCGCCGGCAAAAGTCCGTACGTGTGTACGAGGCATAAGATTGCCCAGTATTTGGCTCCATCCATTTTCCCATCAACTCTGATCAGCTTCCCTGCCCCTGCTGAAGAAAAGCATTGCGTTTTGCTTTTAGGCCAAATAGTTCAATTTTGGTCTCATCTGACCAGAGCACCTTCATCCACATGTTTGCCGTGTCCCCCCACGTGGCTTCTCACAAACTGCAAACGGGACTTCTTATGGCTTTCTTTCAACAATGGCTTTCTTCTTGTCACTCTTCCATAAAGGCCAGATTTGTGGAGTGCATGACTAATGTCGCGTACACACAATCGGAATTCTCGTTGGAAAAAGCTCTGATGGTTTTCCTGATGGAATTCCTAAGGAATTCCGCTCAAACTGTCTTGCCTACACACGGTCATACCAAATTCCAACCGTCAAGAACGTGGTGACGTACAACACTATGACGAGCCAAGGGAATATGAAGTTTAATGCTTCCGAGGATGCGTCAAATTGTTTCCGAGCATGCGTAGGAATTTTGCGCGTCGGAATTGCTACAGACAATCGGAATTTCTGATAGAAACCTTTTCCGTTGGAAAAATTTAAAACATGCTCTCAAATTTTTGCTGGCGGGAATTCGGCCAGCAAAATTCCGATGGAGCCTACACACGGTGGCATTTTCCGATGAAAAGCTCTCATCGGTCTTTTGTTGGCCGAAATTCTGATCGTGTGTACGCTGCATAATAGTTGTCCTGTGGAAAGATTCTCCCACCTGAGCTATGGATCTCTGCAGCTCCTCCAGAGTTACCATTATCTTCTTGGCTGCTTCTCTGACTAATTCTCTTCTTTTTTATATAACCTAACCCTGCTTTAAACTTCTCCACAGCTTTATCCCTGACTTGTCTGGTGTGTTCCCTGGCCTTTATGATGCTGTTTGTTCACTAAGATTCTCTAACAAACCTCTGAGGGCTTCACAGAAGAGCTGTATTGATACTGGGATTTAATTACACACAGGTGGGCTCTATTTACTAATTAGGTGACTTCTGAAGGCAATTGGTTCCACTAGATTTTATATATAAATCCACTAGATTTTAGTTATGGGTATCAAAGTAAAGGGGGCTGTATACAAATGCACGCCACACTTTTCACATATTTATTTGTAAAAAAATGTGAAAACTATTTATCATTTTCCTTTCACTTCACAATTATGTGCCACTTTGTGTTGGTCTACCATATAAAATCCCAATAAAATAAATGTACGTTTTTGGCTGTAACATGACAAAATGTGGAAAATTTCAAGGGGTATGAATATTTTCAAGGCACTATAAACCTGGCAGGAGGGTCTGGGGGAATGGCAAGCTACCAAATAATTTTAAGAGTACCTTTGCTGCAGTTATACCTTAGGTTTTGGCCATAGGAAGAAATATGAAGAAGGTTTTTTAGTGTAAGGACGCATTTCTGTTTTGGAGAATGAGAAATACTTCACCGTTTTCACAAATTTTCAGTGCCAGAATAAATGATACTACTGTAGTGAAGACAATAGTGATGTTAATAGTAATAGTGAAGACAATTATACTATGTAGAGGCATGGCAAGTTTTTTTAAAGTTGTAATTTTTTTTTGTCACAGTTGTTTGTAAGATTAGGAATTAAAAATTATGCAAATGCATATGCGCACATGGGCACGAACGGCCACGAAGATTATTGAGCCAGTGTGCACTCAATGCATGACAGATGCTGGCACCCAGTGGCCTACTTAAAGCCAGCAGCATCAGCCACTATTTGCTGGATGATCTTCAGCTCCCCCTGTGTGTTCCTGAGTTCCTGCTATTATTGGATTTCCTGTTTTACCTGGCTTGCCTTTGAACCTGTCTTGTCTCCATTACTGGCTTTGACCCTTGGCTTGCCCTTCTGACTTCGCTGCTGCCTGATTACCAGTGTATGACCCAGGCTTACTCCTGATTCTGCTTGCTGCCTTACCCCTGGCTAATATTCTGTGCATAACTTCTGGCCTCGCTCCTGACTCTGCTCCTAGTACTCCCTTCTGCCCAGTCTCACCTGGTACTCCTGAGTAGGGATGAGCCGAACAACCCCCGGTTCGGTTTGCACCAGAACAAGTGAACACTGTTAAAGTCTATGATTCACGAACATGAAAAATCAAAAGTGCAAATTTTAAAGGCTTATATGCAAGTTATTGTTATAAAAAGTGTTTGGTGACCTGGGTCCTGCACCAGGGGACTTGTATCAATACAAAAAAAAGTTTTAAAAATGTCAGTTTTTTCGGGCACAGTGATTTTAATAATTCTTAAAGTGAAACAATAAAAATGAAATATTTATTTAAATATTGTGCCTGGGGGATGTCCTTAGTATGCCTGTAAAGTAGCGCATCTTTCCTGTGTTTAGAACAGTACCACAGTAAAATGAAATTTCTAAAGGAAAAAAAGTAATTTAAAACTGCTTGCGGCTGTAATGTATTGTCGGATCTCGGAAATATAGATAAAAATCATTGAAAAAAATGACATTAAAAAAAAGTTCATTACCACGTCCCTTTGGGTCTGGTATGGATATTAAGGGGAAACCTGAAACAAATTTTTTTTAAAAAATATCGTAGGGGCCCTTCCCAACATACATACCAGACCCTTATCTGAGCACACCACCTGGCAGGCAGCAGGAAAGGGGGTGACAAGAGAGCAGCCCCCCTCCTGAACCGTACCAGGCCACATGCCCTCAACATGGAGAGGATGCTTTGGGGTCCCCCCATAAGCACCTTGTCCCCATGTTGATGGGGACAAGGGCCTCATCCTCACAACCCTTGCCTTGTGGTTGTGGGGGTCTGTGGGCGGGGGGCTTATCGGAATCTGGGAGCCCCCTTTAACAAGGGGACCCCCAGATCCTGCCCCCCTATGTGAATTGGTTTTGGGTGCATTGTACCCCTGCACATTCAACAAAAAAAGTGACAACATGGTAAAAATTACAGGAGACAGTTTGGGACAAGTCCTTTATTAGAAAAAAAAGTGTTCCGCTATGTAACTCCATCTTCGATCACAGCGTCTGACGACCCGAGAATAAAAAAGAAACCAAAAAATACTGAGCACCCTTTAGTAGACTAACATTTTTTTTAATATTACATAGCAATTTTTCTGGTGGTGGAGTGGGTACATTTAGCAGTTGTGGGGGTTAACGTCACTCCTTTCAGCGATCAGATATTAAAGGTGGTCACACAATTACTCGTTGGTCCTGTATCATGAAAACACCGGTAAAACTTCAATAAAGTACCTAAAAACATTAAAGTGACTCTTATCATACCTCTTGCTATCTCATCTACCATATGCATAAAGAATGTTGTAATAATTATAGTAAAAGGCAATATAATGCCACTTTTATTAATACAAAACATAAAAACCTGTTTTTATATAGACATAGCCATCAAGGCAAATAATGTAAAACACTCAGTACAAAATTAGAAAATGTTGTAATATTTTTGTTTTGCTCCCTCTCTTGTGTTGCAGGTCTCTAGATAGCAGCTGAGAAATGTATTTTTAAAAATTAACTTACGCCTCCAAAGTCTGTCTGTGGTCAGTCTGTCTGGTTACAATGCCATCATTCTTCCTTTCCTGAATGATAGAATTATGTTCTTATTATAGTGGCTCAAGCCAGGAAATAGCAAAATAAATAAATACATAAATAAATACATAAAATAAAATAAAATAAAACATTCCAGCCAATAGGAAATAGAGAGATACCATTATTTTAAGTGAAAGTGAAATGAGGTAAAGTAAATGGTTCCACTATGTTAGAGTGGTTTAGAACAATGAACACCAATGTCTTAATAAAGACCAAGCCTTAATCCAATTAGAAATCTCCAGCAAGCCTTGAAAAATGCTGCTGGTCTCCTACCAACTTGGCAGTTCTAGTGCAATCTAGAAAAAAGCTCCAGGACATTTGCATAGTCCATACTGACTTTGACTATTGCTGGTGGTTCTACAAGATTTGCAACTAGCAAATGTTTGCCTTTATGCTTAACTCCTTCGTGCCTGAGGGTAAAACAAATGTTAATATCTGAACACAATTTTGCAACTTTGACATGTGTTAGTAAAACCGTAAATATTATCAGAAATACTTTGTGTATCCAGGTAGATTATATCTTGTTAGTCCCGCCTGGAGTTGTTGCCTTAACTGATCTTGTTGGTGGCATGGCCCTGTAATACAATACATACCTCTACTACTACACATATGTCCCAATAAAAATAAACATTTTGCACCTCCAATGTATTCAGTGTGTTGTACAAATGAAATAGTAGAAATCGCAGTTACATTTATGTTATTTGCAATTTGTAACACTGCAAACTGGGAATAAAAAACAAGGGCGTGTGATTAATTCAAAGCATTGGGTATTGTATTTATCTGAATAATAGAAAACTATAAATACTATCTTTTAATTTGTCTATATAACAGATAATATCACTAGTAATTTTTCTGGGACTAAAAATCCATGACCCCCCATGCTGAAAACTCCATGCTTAAGAACTAATAAAGGTTAAAGGAGGGAAAAATGTCTCTCTCACTTGACAAACAGGGTGAACCATTATATATACTGTATTAAAAAAAGAAAAAAAAAAAAAAACAACAAAAGCAGAAAGCATTAAAGCAGTCATTAGGTCATTTTCTTATATTTATTACTCAGAATAATATCTCTGCATGTTCACTATCTGGAAACAAATAGTCCCAGCCATTAAATTACAGTATAACTGCAGTTTCACTTAGCAGCTCTCTTATATCTGCCACAGGGCTCAAAGAAACTTCAATGAAGCACAAATCAATTACAATTTAGAAACAAATGACTAACCCTTCAGCAGATTGTGTTGTACTCTTATTTTGCAGGTACTGCTTGTGTGAAATTAGTGGTTGTGCAACATTTTCATTCTGACATAAGGCAATTTACATTTTTATTTTAAACTTAAACTTTTTTATTTTAACATGTGGGTGATCTGTCACAGTGGCACTGGCCCTCTCTATGGGCTTCCCCTTTCTCCCTACTAGGGATATGATCGATGTTCGAGTCGAACATAAGTTCTACTCGACCATCGGGTGTTCGCCGAACAGCAAACAATATGGGGCGTTTGCGGGAAATTTGAGTGATGCGGAATGGGGCAGCGCATTTGTGCGAGATCGCAGTGCATTAGTGTCTGATGATTGGCCAAAGTTTGCACCTGACCTGCATGCTTTGACCAATCACAGCGCACTCTGCAGAGAGAGCCATAAGAGACCATAAGAGAGCCATAATTGACCAAATCATGGCTCAGGGGGACTAAGTCCACGCCCACACTATATAAGGCTGCTTACATAGTGGCCATGTGTAGTGTGTAACTGTGGACGGAGATAGATTGAGCTAGATTAGGCACGCAGGTTAGTTAGTTAGTTGCAGTGTATTTGATATATATAAAGTCAGTCTAGTATATATATATATACACATACACACAGTTCATTCAGTTGTGTACATTATATAATACACTTCAGATGGTCTATTCATGTGTATATATATATATATATATATATATATATATATATATATATATATATACAGTGGTGTGAAAAAGTGTTTGCCCCCTTCCTCATTTCCTGTTCCTTTGCATGTTTGTCACACTTAAGTG
>CM053028.1:334581701-334606156 GCA_028564925.1 Lithobates sylvaticus | reverse complement strand
TGCCACAACACTGCAACCCCTCACAGATACTGTACTTGGAGCACAGCAGTCACACGTGTTGCGAAGCATTTTTTTTAAAAATTGTAAGTACACGCCCCTGTTATACAGGGGCTGAAAAATTGTGCCTTAGGCACTGGTGTGGTGGCATGGATCATTGAGGAGGAGGAAGAGGATAGTCAGTGAACATAAGAGGACAGTCACTCAGCATCAGCATAGGCAGTCTTGAAGGGATGTGACATTATAAATTATTCCGTTATATCCGCTTCAGGTGCCTGGTAGCTGGTGGTGATCCAAGACTGATTAATTTTGATGAAGGTCAGTCGATCAACCGAGTCGGTGGACAGGCGCACCCTATGATCGGTGACAAATCCTCCAGCAGCACTGAATGTGCGTTCGGAAAGAACGCTGGAGGCAGGACAGGCCAGTAGCTCAATTGCATACTGTGCAAGCTCTGGCCAGTGATCCATCCTCAGGACCCAGTAAGCCAGAGGATTTTCGGTGGGAAAGGTGTCCAAGTCTGACCTTGCCCCAAGGTATTCCTGCACCATGTATATCAGACGCTGGCGATGGTTGCTGGAACCGATCATACCTTGGGGCTGTGGACTAAAAAATTGTCTGAACGCATCGGTCAGACGTCCACCTTCCCCACCGCTCCTTCTGCTACCGACCGAAGCCTCAGCAACTCGTCGTCCAGGACCAGGAGTTTGTAACCTCCCAGTTTCTGGGAACGCATTGCACAGACCTTTCTGCAAGGCCTCCCTGAGATGTCTCATCCTCTGCTCCATCTGCGACGGCAAGATAAGGTCCGCAACCTTACCCTTGTACCGTGGATCAAGGAGAGTGGCCAGCCAGTAATGGTCCCTCTCCTTGATCCGAAGAACACGAGGATCCTTCCGCAGGCTTTTCAGGATCAGGGAGGCCATGCAGCGTAGGTTTGCTGAGGCATTCGGTCCGGAGTCTTCTGGGTCACTGAGGATGACATGATCGCCAGCCACCTCCTCCCAGCCACGTACAAGTCCACTGGTTTGTTGGGACTGTACATCATCCCTAAAAGACTGCTGCTGCTGATGCTGAGTGCCAGGCTCCACCTCCATGCTCACACAATCCTCCTCCTCCTCCTCCTCCTCATCCTCATCCTCTTCCTGTGTGATGGGTGGGACAGAAGGTACACTGTCCGGATAAAGGGGGCCTTGAGAGGCAAGGAAGTCCTCCTCTTCCTGCCTCTGTTCTGCCTCAAGTGCCCTGTCCATTATCCCACGCAGCGTATGCTCCAACAGGTGGACAAGAGGTACAGTGTCACTGATGCATGCACTGTCACTGCTCACCATCCTCGTGGCCTCCTCAAATGGTGAGAGGACAGTGCATGCATCCCTGATCATGCTCCACTGACGTGGGGAAAAAAAAAACAAGCTCCCCTGACCCTGTCCTGGTGCCGTAGTCGCAAAGGTACTCATTGATGGCCCTCTGCTGCGTGTGCAGTCGCTGCAGCATGGCCAACGTTGAGTTCCACCTGGTGGGCATGTCACATATTAGGCGGTTCTTGGGCAGGTTCAGCTCCTTTTGCAGCTCAGTCAGCCGAGCACTGGCATTATAAGATCGGCGGAAATGCACACAGACTTTCCTGGCCTGCCTCAGGACATCCTGTAAGCCTGGGAACCTGCCCAAGAACCGCTGCACCACCAGGTTGAGGACGTGAGCCATACAGGGCACATGGGTGAGCTGCCCCTGTCGCAGGCGTGGCGTCAACCACCTCTCGGCCTGCCCCTGCAGAGCTGCCAGAACCTCTGGCCCAGTGTGGCTCCTGTCCCCCAAACACACCAGCGCAAGCACGGCATGGCATCTTTTTGCCTACGTACTTGCGTAGCCCCTTGTACGCCTACGGAGCACCGCTGGTTCCGAGGACAGAGCACTGGAGGAAGAAGAAGAGGAGGGGGTGGAGGAGAGAGGTGTGTCACAACCAGTAGCAGTAGTAGCATTTTGGAGGCGTGGTGGCGGAACAACCTCCAACACTACTGCACCTTGTCCTGCATCCCTCCCAGCTGCCAATAGAGTGACCCAATGGGCCGTGAAAGAAAGGTAACGTCCCTGTCCATGCCTGCTGGACCATGAGTCAGCGGTAATATGCACCTTAACGCTGACCGCCCTGTCCAGCGAGGCATGGACATTGCCTTCCACATGCCCGTAGAGAGACGGAATCGCCTTCCGTGAGAAAAAGTGGCGTTTGGGAACCTGCCACTGAGGAACCGCACATTGAACAAACTCACGGAAGGGGGCCGAGTCTACCAACTGAAAAGGCAGCAGTTGAAGTGCTAGCAATTTAGCCAAGCTAGCATTCAACCGCTGGGCATGTGGATGGCTGGGAGTGTACTTCTTTCAACGGTCCAGCAGCTGGGGCAGGGAAATTTGCCTGGTAGAATCGGACGTCGGTGTACTGCAAGTACTTGGTTGTGACACACCTAATTCTACACCTTCAGTCCTCTCAGAGCAGCTTTCAGAGAGGACTGAAGATGCAG
Source organism: Lithobates sylvaticus (assembly GCA_028564925.1). NCBI lineage: Eukaryota > Metazoa > Chordata > Amphibia > Anura > Ranidae > Lithobates > Lithobates sylvaticus. The sequence goes on along the minus strand of CM053028.1, from coordinate 334,603,643 downwards.
TGGGGATGGAGATCCCAGCTGATGAGGAGCAAGGAGAGGTCCGCTTAGTTCTTTGGTGTGGGTCTTTTATGTGTGCTTGCCAACGAGCTGCATGGCAGGTCGACATATGTCTGCTCATGCTTGTGGTGCCCAAGCGGCTGATGTTTTGGCCACGCGAGATACGCTTGAGACAAATATTGCAAATAGCAGTGGTGCGATCTGATGCACTTGTCTCAAAAAAGGCCCACACCAAAGAACTTTTCTGATAACGTGCAGAGGCAGCGCCCTGCACAGGCGGAGCTCTGCGGTGTTGTACAGTTGCTGTGCTGGCCTCTAGCTGGCCTCCAGGGGGCATCCTGCCTCGTTGGACATGTGACGCCGCATCCTCCTCCTCCTCGTCCTCCTCCTCATCCTCTCTCCCTTCAGGCACCCACGTGGAGTCAGTGACCTCATCATCCCCTCCCTCTTCACCACTAGAGCAAACCTGGCAGTAAGCTGCAGCTGGTGGAACAGTACTGCCAGATTGCTGTCCTTCAGCATCCCCTCTCTCTGCGCGCACACTACTGACTTCCTCAAGCTGGGTATCATCATCCGAGCCTTCGAATCGTTGGGCATACTCCTGGAGCATGTACCCAACACTGTGCTCAAAGAGTTCGGGGGACTCCTCAGGAGGACATGGTGGGTCTAGGGAAGGGGTGGCTGATGATGCCATTGAGTACGCGTTGGCAGCTGCTCTGCCAGTACCCTGAGCCTGGGTGAGAGAGGATGAGGAGGATGAGGAGGATGAGGAGGGCTTGGTCATCCATTCTACCAAGCCTTCAGCATGATGCGGCTCCACATGTCCAGCTGCCGAAAACAAAGACGCGCGTGTCCCATGGCCACGTGCTGATGACGATGCACGACCACGGCCACGGCCACGTCCACTAGAAACAGAGCCTGCCTGCCCTGTGTTCTTGCCTCTGCACGCTCTGCCTCCCCTTGGCGGTCTTCCAGCCATTGTAGTCGGTAGTCCTGTGGGTGCTGCTGAGAAGAAAATATAGGAGCTCTGTGTGATGCCACTAACACACTAGAAGTCCTATGGGTGCTTCTGCAAAGAAAATATAGGAGCTCTGTGTGATGCCACTAACACACTAGAAGTCCTGTGGGTGCTGCTGAGAAGAAAATATAGGAGCTCTGTGTGATGCCACTAACACACTAGAAGTCCTATGGGTGCTTCTGGGAAGAAAATATAGGAGCTCTGTGTGATGTCACTAACACACTAGAAGTCCTGTGGGTGCTGCTGAGAAGAAAATATAGGAGCTCTGTGTGATGCCACTAACACACTAGAAGTCCTGTGGGTGCTGCTGAGAAGAAAATATAGGAGCTCCGTGTGATGCCACTAACACACAATTGAAGTCCTATGGGTGCTTCTGCAAAGAAAATATAGGAGCTCTGTGTGATGCCACTAACACACTAGAAGTCCTGTGGGTGCTGCTGAGAAGAAAATATAGGAGCTCCTTGTGATGCCACTAACACACAATTGAAGTCCTATGGGTGCTTCTGCAAAGAAAATATAGGAGCTCTGTGTGATGCCACTAACACACTAGAAGTCCTGTGGGTGCTGCTGAGAAGAAAATATAGGAGCTCTGTGTGATGCCACTAACACACTAGAAGTCCTATGGGTGCTTCTGGGAAGAAAATATAGGAACTCTGTGTGATGCCACTAACACACTAGAAGTCCTGTGGGTGCTGCTGAGAAGAAAATATAGGAGCTCTGTGTGATGCCACTAACACACAATTGAAGTCCTATGGGTGCTTCTGGGAAGAAAATATAGGAGCTCTGTGTGATGCCACTAACACACTAGAAGTCCTATGGGTGCTTCTGGGAAGAAAATATGGGAGCTCTGTGTGATGCCACTAACACACTAGAAGTCCTATGGGTGCTTCTGGGAAGAAAATATAGGAGCTCTGTGTGATGCCACTAACACACAATTGAAGTCCTATGGGTGCTTCTGGGAAGAAAATATAGGAGCTCTGTGTGATGCCACTAACACACTAGAAGTCCTATGGGTGCTTCTGCAAAGAAAATATAGGAGCTCTGTGTGATGCCACTAACACAGTACAAGTCCTATGGGTGCTTCTGGGAAGAAAATATAGGAACTCTGTGTGATGCCACTAACACACTAGAAGTCCTATGGGTGCTTCTGGGAAGAAAATATAGGAAATCTGTGTGATGCCACTAACACAGTACAAGTCCTATGGGTGCTTCTGGGAAGAAAATATGGGAGCTCTGTGTGATGCCACTAACACACTAGAAGTCCTATGGGTGCTTCTGGGAAGAAAATATAGGAACTCTGTGTGATGCCACTAACACAGTAGAAGTCCTATGGGTGCTTCTGGGAAGAAAATATGGGAGCTCTGTGTGATGCCACTAACACACTAGAAGTCCTATGGGTGCTTCTGGGAAGAAAATATGGGAGCTCTGTGTGATGCCACTAACACACTAGAAGTCCTATAAGTGCTTCTGGGAAGAAAATATAGGAACTCTGTGTGATGCCACTAACACAGTACAAGTCCTATGGGTGCTTCTGGGAAGAAAATATAGGAACTCTGTGTGATGCCACTAACACACTAGAAGTCCTATGGGTGCTTCTGCAAAGAAAATATAGGAGCTCTGTGTGATGCCACTAACACAGTACAAGTCCTATGGGTGCTTCTGGGAAGAAAATATAGGAACTCTGTGTGATGCCAGTAACACACTAGAAGTCCTATGGGTGCTTCTGGGAAGAAAATATAGGAACTCTGTGTGATGCCACTAACACAGTAGAAGTCCTATGGGTGCTTCTGGGAAGAAAATATGGGAGCTCTGTGTGATGCCACTAACACACTAGAAGTCCTATGGGTGCTTCTGGGAAGAAAATATAGGAACTCTGTGTGATGCCACTAACACAGTACAAGTCCTATGGGTGCTTCTGGGAAGAAAATATGGGAGCTCTGTGTGATGCCACTAACACACTAGAAGTCCTATGGGTGCTTCTGGGAAGAAAATATGGGAGCTCTGTGTGATGCCACTAACACAGTACAAGTCCTATGGGTGCTTCTGGGAAGAAAATATGGGAGCTCTGTGTGATGCCACTAACACACTAGAAGTCCTATGGGTGCTTCTGGGAAGAAAATATGGGAGCTCTGTGTGATGCCACTAACACACTAGAAGTCCTATGGGTGCTTCTGGGAAGAAAATATGGGAGCTCTGTGTGATGCCACTAACACACTAGAAGTCCTATGGGTGCTTCTGGGAAGAAAATATAGGAACTCTGTGTGATGCCACTAACACAGTACAAGTCCTATGGGTGCTTCTGGGAAGAAAATATGGGAACTCTGTGTGATGCCACTAACACACTAGAAGTCCTATGGGTGCTTCTGGGAAGAAAATATAGGAACTCTGTGTGATGCCACTAACACAGTACAAGTCCTATGGGTGCTTCTGGGAAGAAAATATGGGAGCTCTGTGTGATGCCACTAACACACTAGAAGTCCTATGGGTGCTTCTGGGAAGAAAATATAGGAACTCTGTGTGATGCCACTAACACAGTAGAAGTCCTATGGGTGCTTCTGGGAAGAAAATATGGGAGCTCTGTGTGATGCCACTAACACACTAGAAGTCCTATGGGTGCTTCTGGGAAGAAAATATGGGAGCTCTGTGTGATGCCACTAACACACTAGAAGTCCTATGGGGGCTTCTGGGAAGAAAATATAGGAACTCTGTGTGATGCCACTAACACAGTAGAAGTCCTATGGGTGCTTCTGGGAAGAAAATATAGGAACTCTGTGTGATGCCACTAACACACTAGAAGTCCTATGGGTGCTTCTGGGAAGAAAATATAGGAACTATGTGTGATGCCACTAACACAGTACAAGTCCTATGGGTGCTTCTGGGAAGAAAATATAGGAACTCTGTGTGATGCCACAAACACACTAGAAGTCCTATGGGTGCTTCTGGGAAGAAAATATAGGAACTCTGTGTGATGCCACTAACACAGTACAAGTCCTATGGGTGCTTCTGGGAATAAAATATAGGAACTCTGTGTGATGCCACTAACACAGTACAAGTCCTATGGGTGCTTCTGGGAAGAAAATATAGGAACTCTGTGTGATGCCACTAACACACTAGAAGTCCTATGGGTGCTTCTGGGAAGAAAATATAGGAACTCTGTGTGATGCCACTAACACAGTAGAAGTCCTATGGGTGCTTCTGGGAAGAAAATATGGGAGCTCTGTGTGATGCCACTAACACACTAGAAGTCCTATGGGTGCTTCTGGGAAGAAAATATGGGAGCTCTGTGTGATGCCACTAACACACTAGAAGTCCTATGGGGGCTTCTGGGAAGAAAATATAGGAACTCTGTGTGATGCCACTAACACAGTAGAAGTCCTATGGGTGCTTCTGGGAAGAAAATATAGGAACTCTGTGTGATGCCACTAACACACTAGAAGTCCTATGGGTGCTTCTGGGAAGAAAATATAGGAGCTCTGTGTGATGCCACTAACACACTAGAAGTCCTATGGGTGCTTCTGGGAAGAAAATATAGGAACTCTGTGTGATGCCACTAACACAGTAGAAGTCCTATGGGTGCTTCTGGGAAGAAAATATGGGAGCTCTGTGTGATGCCACTAACACACTAGAAGTCCTATGGGTGCTTCTGGGAAGAAAATATGGGAGCTCTGTGTGATGCCACTAACACACTAGAAGTCCTATAAGTGCTTCTGGGAAGAAAATATAGGAACTCTGTGTGATGCCACTAACACAGTACAAGTCCTATGGGTGCTTCTGGGAAGAAAATATAGGAACTCTGTGTGATGCCACTAACACACTAGAAGTCCTATGGGTGCTTCTGCAAAGAAAATATAGGAGCTCTGTGTGATGCCACTAACACAGTACAAGTCCTATGGGTGCTTCTGGGAAGAAAATATAGGAACTCTGTGTGATGCCAGTAACACACTAGAAGTCCTATGGGTGCTTCTGGGAAGAAAATATAGGAACTCTGTGTGATGCCACTAACACAGTAGAAGTCCTATGGGTGCTTCTGGGAAGAAAATATGGGAGCTCTGTGTGATGCCACTAACACACTAGAAGTCCTATGGGTGCTTCTGGGAAGAAAATATAGGAACTCTGTGTGGTGCCACTAACACAGTACAAGTCCTATGGGTGCTTCTGGGAAGAAAATATGGGAGCTCTGTGTGATGCCACTAACACACTAGAAGTCCTATGGGTGCTTCTGGGAAGAAAATATAGGAACTCTGTGTGATGCCACTAACACAGTACAAGTCCTATGGGTGCTTCTGGGAAGAAAATATGGGAGCTCTGTGTGATGCCACTAACACACTAGAAGTCCTATGGGTTCTTCTGGGAAGAAAATATGGGAGCTCTGTGTGATGCCACTAACACAGTACAAGTCCTATGGGTGCTTCTGGGAAGAAAATATAGGAACTCTGTGTGATGCCACTAACACACTAGAAGTCCTATGGGTGCTTCTGGGAAGAAAATATAGGAACTCTGTGTGATGCCACTAACACAGCACAAGTCCTATGGGTGCTTCTGGGAAGAAAATATGGGAGCTCTGTGTCAGGGCTCCACTTGCGACGTACGGTCGAATCGGCGCGCGCGCATGCGCACACGCGCCGCTGATTCGTCCGGGCGTCGAAACGAGGGTACGCGCCGTCGTACTCCTCAGGCGCGCGCGCGTGCGCAGCGAGCGCGGGCACGTGCGTCGCGGGCGCACACGTGACGCGTTAGCGCTGTTTGGCGCCAGTTGGCCTTTAAAAGAATGACAGCTGCACATGTCAAGTGCTGTTCGTCTGCAGTTTGCCCCTTGTTTAACCTGCCTCTGTTGTGTACTCCTGTTTACCTGATCCGGCTTCCACTTGACTCTGCTGCCTTCTCCACTCCTGATTCCGGCCTGTTGACTCTGCTTTGGACTGATACCTGAACGCTGATCTCCTGCCTGTCTGACCTCTCCATTGCCTGTGCCCACTTACCTGCCTGCCAAGTGTATCCAGACCCGGCCTGCCTGACGACCCCTCTGCCTGCTCCCCGCATGCTGCATACTTCCAGAGTTGCTGACGCCATCTCGGGTCACCCTACATCCGGACCCTGCTCCGCTACCTGCCAGTCTCTGCTGCTTCAACATCCAGGAGATCGCTACTGATCAGCTACGTCTCCCACAGCATCCATTCCAGGCACTCCTACCCCGCTGTGCTCACGGGACCACTGTCTCCACTCCAGTGGGCCCTGAACCAGAGCCGTAAGAGAGGCCCTCTCCCAGCGAAGTCAGGCTCACCACTCAGGTACCTAACAGTACGAACAGCCATGACTGAGCCTGCGGGAGAAGCCTCTGCCATGAAGGAGTTCTGCTCACACCTGGCAGCCCTCACTCAGGCGGTGCAATCCCTGCAAGAAGGGTATACCAGACTGGAAGGTCGAGTGCAGCAACTTGCTGACCCCAATGTTGCGGCTCCTACATCTCCGCAACCTTCTGCAACACCTGCTACTCCTCCTGCGGTGGTGATGCTGCCTCCTGAACCCAGAGTACCTGTTCCTGATCGCTTCTCCGGAGATCGTTCCAAATTCCGTGTCTTCCGCAACGCCTGCCAGTTATACTTTGCTCTTCAACCCAGAACCTTCTCCCTAGAGGCCACCAAAGTGGGGTTCGTAATCTCCCTGCTGCAGGGCGAACCTCAGATTTGGGCTCATCGCCTGCTGGAGGGAAATAGCATGCTGACGCAGTCCCTCTCGTCTTTCCTGGAAGCCATGGCGCAACTCTACGAGGACCCCCAGCTAACCACCACAGCCGAGTCTGCTCTATCTGCGCTCCAGCAAGGCCGCAGAACGGCCGAGGACTATGTGACAGACTTTAGACGATGGAGCGCAGACACCGAGTGGAATGACTCGGCTTTAAGGCATCAGTTCCGCATGGGCCTCTCCGAAGGCCTAAAGGATGAACTTGCCCGAGTGGGCACCCCAGACACTTTGGAGGGCCTGATAACTTTGAGCATACAAATTGACCGTCGGCTCCGGGAACGCAGAGTCGAGAGATCCGCTCAAGTCCACCGTCCGGCGTGGATGACCGCAAGGGCTCCATTACCGGCTGGCCGTTACATGCCCGCTCAGCCAATGGCCCCTGCCCATCCTCTTCCCGATGCCGGCGAGCCGATGCAGCTTGGTCTCATGCGACCCACTCTGTCTCTGGAGGAACGTGCCCGACGCCGTCAACTAAATTTGTGCCTGTACTGTGGTGGGCCCGGACACTTTGTGAACAGTTGCCCGAGCAAGCTGCGTAAGTGCCTTTCGTCTGTGTCAATCAACTCTGCTCACTTACCAGTCCATGCCACCCACATCTCTCTACCCCTGTCTTTTCAGTTCCTGGGAAGGACGATTCGCACCAACGCCATCCTTGATTCAGGAGCCTGCAGCTGTTTCATCGATACCACCTTTGCCAGCCGGCACGACATTCCTCTTCAGAGGAAGGCCCGCGGACTATCCGTCTTCCTGGCTGACGGTTCCCGCATTAAATCGGGCCAAGTTGTCCAGGAGACCCAACCTCTGTTCACTATCTCTTCTCTCCACCACCAGGAACTGTTAACCTTGGACGTAATCTCGTCCCCCCTGTTCCCAGTGATCCTGGGCATCCCCTGGTTGCAGGCACACGATCCGACCATCTGCTGGTCCACAGGGGAGGTCAAGTTCCAGTCCCCCTACTGCCTGGAACATTGCTTACACGAAGCTCCGGTACAACCCGCTACGCTTCTTTGTCTGGACTCTGATACTGACCTGATCCAAGCGGTACCGGAACCATACCATGAATTCTTAGACGTCTTTAGTAAACGGGGAGCGGACACCCTACCCCCACACCGCACCTATGATTGTCCCATAGAACTTTTGCCGGGGGCCGAGATTCCGTTCGGGCGTATCTTCCCCCTTTCCGAGAAGGAACAAGAGGCCCTGAAGGCCTACATTTCGGAGAACCTAAAGAAGGGGTTTATACGTCACTCCACCTCACCCGCAGGGGCCGGCATATTCTTTGTAACCAAGAAAGACCAGTCACTCCGACCCTGTGTGGACTACCGGGAGCTAAATAAAGTTACAATTAAAAATCGCTATCCCTTACCCTTAATACCGGAACTGTTTCAAAAACTAAGAGCGGCCACCATATTCTCCAAACTGGACTTAAGAGGGGCCTATAACCTGGTTCGCATCCGATCAGGTGATGAATGGAAGACTGCATTTCGTACCCGTTTTGGGCATTACGAATACTTAGTTATGCCCTTCGGCCTTTGTAATGCCCCGGCTACTTTCCAGCACCTCATAAATGAGGTCTTCAGGGACTTCCTGGACATTTTTGTCATTGTATACTTGGATGACATCCTAATCTTCTCCAGAACGCTTGAGCAGCATCGGGGGCATGTGGGCCGAGTCTTACTCCGTCTTCGTCAGCACGGATTGTACGCGAAAGCAGAGAAGTGCACCTTCGAGCAGCAGAGCATCCAATTCTTGGGTCTTCAGATCTCCCCAGCAGGCATCGAGATGGACCCGCAGAAGGTAACGGCTGTGCTGGACTGGCCGCCACCCTCTGACAAGAAGGGTGTGCAGCGTTTTGTCGGATTTGCTAATTTTTACAGAAAGTTCATCAAGGGGTTCTCGGCCATCATCTCACCAATCACACAGCTAACAAGGCAGAATGTACGGTTTCATTGGGGTCCAGAGGCCCAGGAGGCGTTTGTGAAACTCAAGGAGCGATTCACATCCGCTCCCATCCTCAGTCACCCTGACCCATCTCTCCCATACATCCTGGAAGTGGATGCCTCTGAGGTAGCAGTGGGGGCCGTGGTCTCCCAACGCCAGGGCAATAAGGACCTAATGCACCCTGTGGGCTTCTTTTCCCGGAAACTTTCACCCGCAGAAAGGAACTACGATGTAGGTGACCGAGAACTGCTAGCCATAAAATCAGCGCTGGAGGAATGGAGGTACTTGCTGGAGGGAGCAGTCCACCCTGTACTAATTTACACGGACCACAAGAATCTTGAGTACTTAAGGACGGCAAAACGTCTAAAACCACGACAAGCCCGCTGGGCCCTCTTCTTTTCACGTTTCAGCTTCCACATTACCTACCGGCCTGGATCTAAAAATGTAAAGCCAGATGCGCTTTCACGCATGTTCGACTGCCCTAAAGACTCCACACCTCCTGATACCATCCTCCCTGCAAGCAACTTCCTTCTACTACAGCCGGATTTACTGTCCCAGATCAGGGAGGCCTCCCTGAACCCGCTCCTTCCCCCAGGACTTTCACTAAATCGTAGAGAGGGGCTTCTCTGGAAGGACAGCCAGGTGTTTGTTCCCGAACCCATCCGGGTTAAAGTATTGGCCCTCCTCCACGATCACCCACTAGCAGGACACTTTGGGGCCCGAAAGACTCTTGACTTGGTGCAGCGCACCTTCTGGTGGCCTGGTCTGAAGGAATTCTGCTCCAAGTATGTCAGTTCATGCCCAGTGTGCTCCCGAAGCAAGACTACTAGGGGCCGGGCCTGGGGCCTACTCAAGCCTCTACCTGCACCTGATCGACCCTGGCGTATGATAACGATGGACTTTATAGTCGAGCTGCCCCCCTCTGAAGATCACACGGCCATCTTTGTAGTCGTTGACCGACTTTCAAAGATGGCCCACTTCCTACCCCTAAGGGGAACCCCATCTGCAGCAGAGACGGCCCGTGTTTTCATCCGAGAGATCGTTAGGTTACACGGGGTACCCAAGAATATAGTCTCGGACAGGGGAGTCCAGTTCACCTCGCGGTTTTGGAGGGCGCTGTGTGATAGTCTAAAGATTGAGCTGGCCCTATCCTCAGCTTACCACCCTCAAACTAATGGGCAGACTGAGCGCACAAACCAGACCCTCGAACAATATATTAGGTGTTTCACTTCATTTGTGCAAGATGATTGGGTTTCTCTGCTGCCCTTAGCAGAATTCGCGTACAACAACGCCAGCCACTCGACCACGGGACAGTCCCCGTTTTTCGCCAATTATGGGTTCCATTTAACATTTCTACCAGATTTTCTTACAGAGTCCTCAGTTCCAGCGGTCCAGGACGCAGTGACCTTCCTAAGCCGCAACAACCAAATCCTCCAGGAAGCCATAACCAAGGCCCAGGCGGACAGTAAGAAAGCCTTTGACCAAAAGAGGAGGGGAGAGTTGAATCTGCAAATCGGGGATCAGGTATGGCTTTCCTCTTCTAATTTAAAGTTAACCTGTCCCTCTAAGAAGTTGGCACCCAAGTTCCTGGGCCCTTTTCCTGTAAAGAGGAGGATTAATGAGGTGTCCTATGAACTGTCCCTGCCAGACACCATGAAGATACATCCTGTGTTTCATGTCTCTCTATTGAAACCCTCGGTACCCGATCCCTTCCCCAATAGGGAGTCCGGGCCTCCTGAACCTGTCCTAGTGGATGGAAACGAGGAGTACGAGGTAGAAGTTGTTCTAGACTGTAGAAGGCGACAAGGGCAAAGACAGTTTCTAATCAAATGGAAGGGCTTCGGCCCAGAAAGCAATTCTTGGGAACCTGAGGACAATATACATGCTGGAAGACTAATTCGTGCTTTTTTCATTTCACACCCTGAGAAGGATGACCAACTGGGCACCCGGAGGTTGCCCCTTGTGGGGGGGCAATGTCAGGGCTCCACTTGCGACGTACGGTCGAATCGGCGCGCGCGCATGCGCACACGCGCCGCTGATTCGTCCGGGCGTCGAAACGAGGGTACGCGCCGTCGTACTCCTCAGGCGCGCGCGCGTGCGCAGCGAGCGCGGGCACGTGCGTCGCGGGCGCACACGTGACGCGTTAGCGCTGTTTGGCGCCAGTTGGCCTTTAAAAGAATGACAGCTGCACATGTCAAGTGCTGTTCGTCTGCAGTTTGCCCCTTGTTTAACCTGCCTCTGTTGTGTACTCCTGTTTACCTGATCCGGCTTCCACTTGACTCTGCTGCCTTCTCCACTCCTGATTCCGGCCTGTTGACTCTGCTTTGGACTGATACCTGAACGCTGATCTCCTGCCTGTCTGACCTCTCCATTGCCTGTGCCCACTTACCTGCCTGCCAAGTGTATCCAGACCCGGCCTGCCTGACGACCCCTCTGCCTGCTCCCCGCATGCTGCATACTTCCAGAGTTGCTGACGCCATCTCGGGGTCACCCTACATCCGGACCCTGCTCCGCTACCTGCCAGTCTCTGCTGCTTCAACATCCAGGAGATCGCTACTGATCAGCTACGTCTCCCACAGCATCCATTCCAGGCACTCCTACCCCGCTGTGCTCACGGGACCACTGTCTCCACTCCAGTGGGCCCTGAACCAGAGCCGTAAGAGAGGCCCTCTCCCAGCGAAGTCAGGCTCACCACTCAGGTACCTAACACTCTGTGTGATGCCACTAACACACTAGAAGTCCTATGGGTGCTTCTGGGAAGAAAATATAGGAACTCTGTGTGATGCCACTAACACACTAGAAGTCCTATGGGTGCTTCTGGGAAGAAAATATAGGAACTCTGTGTGATGCCACTAACACAGTACAAGTCCTATGGGTGCTTCTGGGAAGAAAATATGGGAGCTCTGTGTGATGCCACTAACACACTAGAAGTCCTATGGGTGCTTCTGGGAAGAAAATATAGGAACTCTGTGTGATGCCACTAACACAGTACAAGTCCTATGGGTGCTTCTGGGAAGAAAATATGGGAGCTCTGTGTGATGCCACTAACACACTAGAAGTCCTATGGGTGCTTCTGGGAAGAAAATATGGGAGCTCTGTGTGATGTCACTAACACACTAGAAGTCCTATGGGTGCTTCTGGGAAGAAAATACAGGAACTCTGTGTGATGCCACTAACACAGTACAAGTCCTATGGGTGCTTCTGGGAAGAAAATATAGGAACTCTGTGTGATGCCACTAACACACTAGAAGTCCTATGGGTGCTTCTGCAAAGAAAATATAGGAGCTCTGTGTGATGCCACTAACACAGTACAAGTCCTATGGGTGCTTCTGGGAAGAAAATATAGGAACTCTGTGTGATGCCACTAACACACTAGAAGTCCTATGGGTGCTTCTGGGAAGAAAATATAGGAACTCTGTGTGATGCCACTAACACAGCACAAGTCCTATGGGTGCTTCTGGGAAGAAAATATGGGAGCTCTGTGTGATGCCACTAACACAGTACAAGTCCTATGGGTGCTTCTGGGAAGAAAATATGGGAGCTCTGTGTGATGCCACTAACACACTAGAAGTCCTATGGGTGCTTCTGGGAAGAAAATATGGGAGCTCTGTGTGATGCCACTAACACACACTAGAAGTCCTATGGGTGCTTCTGGGAAGAAAATATAGGAACTCTGTGTGATGCCACTAACACAGTACAAGTCCTATGGGTGCTTCTGGGAAGAAAATATGGGAACTCTGTGTGATGCCACTAACACACTAGAAGTCCTATGGGTGCTTCTGGGAAGAAAATATAGGAACTCTGTGTGATGCCACTAACACAGTACAAGTCCTAAGGGTGCTTCTGGGAAGAAAATATGGGAGCTCTGTGTGATGCCACTAACACACTAGAAGTCCTATGGGTGCTTCTGGGAAGAAAATATAGGAACTCTGTGTGATGCCACTAACACAGTAGAAGTCCTATGGGTGCTTCTGGGAAGAAAATATGGGAGCTCTGTGTGATGCCACTAACACACTAGAAGTCCTATGGGTGCTTCTGGGAAGAAAATATGGGAGCTCTGTGTGATGCCACTAACACACTAGAAGTCCTATGGGGGCTTCTGGGAAGAAAATATAGGAACTCTGTGTGATGCCACTAACACAGTAGAAGTCCTATGGGTGCTTCTGGGAAGAAAATATAGGAACTCTGTGTGATGCCACTAACACACTAGAAGTCCTATGGGTGCTTCTGGGAAGAAAATATAGGAACTCTGTGTGATGCCACTAACACAGTACAAGTCCTATGGGTGCTTCTGGGAATAAAATATAGGAACTCTGTGTGATGCCACTAACACAGTACAAGTCCTATGGGTGCTTCTGGGAAGAAAATATAGGAACTCTGTGTGATGCCACTAACACAGTAGAAGTCCTATGGGTGCTTCTGGGAAGAAAATATGGGAGCTCTGTGTGATGCCACTAACACACTAGAAGTCCTATGGGTGCTTCTGGGAAGAAAATATGGGAGCTCTGTGTGATGCCACTAACACACTAGAAGTCCTATGGGTGCTTCTGGGAAGAAAATATGGGAGCTCTGTGTGATGCCACTAACACACTAGAAGTCCTATGGGTGCTTCTGGGAAGAAAATATAGGAACTCTGTGTGATGCCACTAACACAGTACAAGTCCTATGGGTGCTTCTGGGAAGAAAATATAGGAACTCTGTGTGATGCCACTAACACAGTACAAGTCCTATGGGTGCTTCTGGGAAGAAAATATAGGAACTCTGTGTGATGCCACTAACACACTAGAAGTCCTATGGGTGCTTCTGGGAAGAAAATATAGGAACTCTGTGTGATGCCACTAACACACTAGAAGTCCTATGGGTGCTTCTGGGAAGAAAATATAGGAACTCTGTGTGATGCCACTAACACAGTAGAAGTCCTATGGGTGCTTCTGGGAAGAAAATATGGGAGCTCTGTGTGATGCCACTAACACACTAGAAGTCCTATGGGTGCTTCTGTGAAGAAAATATAGGAACTCTGTGTGATGCCACTAACACAGTAGAAGTCCTATGGGTGCTTCTGGGAAGAAAATATGGGAGCTCTGTGTGATGCCACTAACACACTAGAAGTCCTATGGGTGCTTCTGGGAAGAAAATATGGGAGCTCTGTGTGATGCCACTAACACACTAGAAGTCCTATGGGTGCTTCTGGGAAGAAAATATAGGAACTCTGTGTGATGCCACTAACACAGTACAAGTCCTATGGGTGCTTCTGGGAAGAAAATATAGGAACTCTGTGTGATGCCACAAACCACTAGAAGACCTATGGGTGCTTCTGGGAAGAAAATATAGGAACTCTGTGTGATGCCACTAACACAGTACAAGTCCTATGGGTGCTTCTGGGAATAAAATATAGGAACTCTGTGTGATGCCACTAACACAGTACAAGTCCTATGGTGCTTCTGGGAAGAAAATATAGGAACTCTGTGTGATGCCACTAACACAGTAGAAGTCCTATGGGTGCTTCTGGGAAGAAAATATGGGAGCTCTGTGCGATGCCACTAACACACTAGAAGTCCTATGGGTGCTTCTGGGAAGAAAATATGGGAGCTCTGTGTGATGCCACTAACACACTAGAAGTCCTATGGGTGCGTCTGGGAAGAAAATATGGGAGCTCTGTGTGATGCCACTAACACACTAGAAGTCCTATGGGTGCTTCTGGGAAGAAAATATAGGAACTCTGTGTGATGCCACTAACACAGTACAAGTCCTATGGGTGCTTCTGGGAAGAAAATATAGGAACTCTGTGTGATGCCACTAACACACTAGAAGTCCTATGGGTGCTTCTGGGAAGAAAATATAGGAACTCTGTGTGATGCCACTAACACAGTACAAGTCCTATGGGTGCTTCTGGGAAGAAAATATAGGAACTCTGTGTGATGCCACTAACACAGTAGAAGTCCTATGGGTGCTTCTGGGAAGAAAATATAGGAACTCTGTGTGATGCCACTAACACACTAGAAGTCCTATGGGTGCTTTTGGGGTGCAATGCTGTGCTAACAGCACTGCGGTTGGTACTACTGAAATACTGTACTAACAGTAAAACACGCACCAGACTAATCCCCAGCAGCAGCTAAAAACACACTAACCAGCAGCAATGGACGATCAATGACAGGTAGCAATGTTTTAGCAAATAAATAGCCAATGGTTTAGCAAAGTAGAGCAAATCTTTCTATCTGAATGAATCTAGCAAAGACACAGAATCAGCCTGATCTCTCCTAAAGCCGGAACTCATGTGACTGGCGCCGACGGCGTGGCGGCCTTTTAAATGGTGGGGCGTGTACTAAAGCCCCTGAGCTGTAATTGGCTACAGGCGTCCTGCCTGTAGCCAATTATGGCTCTCCGAGTTTCCGGCGCTGTGATTGGCCAAGCATGCGGGGTCACAGTGCATGCTTGGCCAATCATCAGCCAGCAAAGCACTGCGCCAGCCGCGCCGGCCGCAATGCATTGCGGGGCCGCTCGCATCACAGGAATGTGATGCGCGCGGCCAAAATAGTTCTGGGCTCGCCGAGCGAGCGAATGCCCGGTGCTCGATGCGAACATGGGTTCGCATCGAGCACCAGGCCCATCCCTATTTGGGACTAGTAAAAGTGGGATTAGGGTTAGGGTTGAGAGTTTGGGACTAGTAGAAGTGGTATTAGGGTTAGGATTAAGAGTTTGGGACTAGTAAAAGTGGGATTAGGGTTCGGTTAAAGAGTTTGGGACTAGTAAAAGTGGTATTAGGGTTAGGGTTGAGATTTTGGGACTAGTAAAAGTGGGATCAGGGTTAGGGTTGAGAGTTTGGGACTAGTAGAAGTGGGATTAGGGTTAGAAATCTGAGTTTGGGACTAGTTGAAGTGGGATTAGGGTTAGGATTAACAGTTTGGGACTAGTAAAAGTGGGATTAGGGTTAGGATTAAGAGTTTGGGACTAGTAAAAATGGGATTAGGGTTAGGATTAGAGTTGAGCGGACACATGGATGTTCGGGTTCGCTGGGTTCGGCCGAACTTCGGAAAAAAGTCCGGGTTAGGGACCGAACTTGACCCCGAATTCCGAACCCCATTAAAGTCAATGGGACCCGGACTTTTGAACACTAAAATGGCTGTAAAAAAGTCATGGAACGGGCTAGAGGGCTGCAAATGGCAACAAAATGTTGTTAAGAGCATGGCAAGTGATCTGCAAACAAGGGTGGATAGGGAAATAACTTAAAATAACATAAAAAAATAAAAAATAAAAATAAAATGCTGGAGGCCCCCTTCTCAGCAGAAGAGGTACAGGAAGTCATTAAGAACCTCAGAAACTAAATGGCACAATGCCGCACATATGGTGGGAATACCCCAGAATACGCACTTTCTGGAAAAAATTATTAACTTTCATCAGGAGACTGGGTGGGAGGCAATGTGAAGGAACCGGAGGCACTGTCAGCAACCCAATCTACTATCACCTGTACTTGTCCTGGCCTCAACATTCGTACAGCCTCATTAGGCGCGCCAAAATAGCGCTGCAGGCTCTGTCGCCTACTCGCACCTGAGGAAGGTGTTTCACTAGTGCGTGTAGCTGGCACAGATTGACCACGTCCTCTCCCTGCAACAGGAGCCCCACCAGCAGCACCACGACCCGGGCCACGTCCCCTTTTTGATGATCTCCTCATATTTTCAAAATTTATGATCTCGCCCTAAATGGGTGTTTTTGTCTATAGCAGAATACACGTACAGTGTCTAAAGCGTTTATGAACACGCAGAAAATGCTATTGGGAAAAAAAACAACACTGCAAAATTAAATTTTTTTGCAATGTTTTTCCAATATCAGAATACATGGATAGTGTCTAAAGCGTTTATGAAAACGTAGAAAATGCCATTAGGAAGAAAAAAAACACTGCAAAATTACATTTTTTTGCAATGTTTTTCCAAAATCAGAATACAGGGATAGTGTCTAAGGTGTTTATGAAAACGCAGAAAATGCTATTGGGAAGAAAAAAAACACTGCAAAATTAATTTTTTTTGCAATGTTTTTCCAATAGCAGAATACACACAGACTATGATGTATCTCTTACTATATGCAGTGTTGGTCCTAATGGTGCACTGAGCTTGCAGGCAAAACTTTTATATTTTGTCTGGCACTGGCCTCATGGCACTGTTAAAAGACTGTGCACTGCACCCCAGCCAGGGTACAATTGATTTAGAAATCTCTTCAAAAACACTGCAAAATTACATTTTTTTGCAATGTTTTTCCAAAATCAGAATACACGGATAGTGTCTAAGGTGTTTATGAAAACGCAGAAAATGCTATTGGGAAGAAAAAAAAAAGCACTGCAAAATTAATTTTTTTTGCAATGTTTTTCCAATATCAGAATACACGGATAGTGTCTACAGTGTGTATGTATGAACACGCAGAAAATGCTTTTGGGAAAAAAAAACACAGCAAAATTACATTTTTTTGCAATGTTTTTCCAATATCAGAATACACAGATAGTGTCTACAGCGTGTATGTATGAACACGCAGAAAATGCTATTGGGGAAAAAAACACAGCAAAATTAAAATTTTTTGCAATGTTTTTCCAATATCAGAATACACAGATAGTGTCTACAGCGTGTATGTATGAACACGCAGAAAATGCTATTGGGGAAAAAAAACACAGCAAAATTAAAAATGTTTGCAATGTTTTTCCAATATCAGAATACATGGATAGTGTCTAAAGCGTTTATGAAAACGCAGAAAATGCTATTGGGAAGAAAAAAAACACTGCAAAATTAAATTTTTTTTGCAATATTTTTCCAATATCAGAATACACGGATAGTGTCTAAAGCGTTTATGAAAACGCAGAAAATGCTATTGGGAAGAAAAAAAACACAGCAAAATTACATTTTTTTGCAATGTTTTTCCAATATCAGAATACACGGATAGTGTCTACAGCGTGTATGTATGAACACGCAGAAAATGCTATTGGAAAAAAAAAACACAGCAAAATTAAATTTTTTTTGCAATGTTTTTCCAATATCAGAATACATGGACAGTCTCTAAAGCGTTTATGAAAACGCAGAAAATGCTATTGGGAAAAAAAAAACACTGCAAAATTATTTTTTTTGCAATGTTTTTCCAATAGCAGAATACACACAGACTATGATGTATCTCTTACTATATGCAGTGTTGGTCCTAATGGTGCACTGAGCTTGCAGTAGACATGGGAACTGCCAAAAAATTTGTTTCGTTTCGTTTCGTCCCGTTTCGTATATAAAAAAATTCGTAATTCGTAATTCGTGTACGAAATTCCGTTCGAATTCGTACGAAATTCGGACGAATCGTAATTTTTTTTACGAATCGTTAGTAAAGTTACGAATCGTTACGAATCGTTACGAATCGTTACGAATCGTTACGAATCGTTAACGCGGCTAATGAATTGTTGGTTCTCATAACACAGAGAACAATTCGAATCCAACTACAAATATCGAATTTCAATTTCAAGTTACGAATCGTTACGAATCGTTATGAATAGTTACGAATCGTTACGAATCGTTATGAATAGTTACGAATCGTTAGTAAATCCAACTACCAATATCGAATTTCAACTAATTTGAACGAAATTATTATAGCAGATATAACGAATGAATTCGAATGACAAAGTGTCATTTTTGCAGAAAAAAAAAAAAAGCGTAGGGGTCCCCCCAAATACAATAACCAGGCCCTTCAGGTCTGGTATGGATATTAAGGGGGACCCCAGCCAAAAAAAAAAAAAAAAAAATGGCGTGGGGTCCCCCCCAAATATCCATACCAGACCCTTCAGGTCTGGGATGGATTTTAAGGGGAACCCCGGCCAAAAAAAAAAAAAAAAAATGGCGTGGGGTCCCCCTCAAAATCCATACCAGACCCTTTATCCGAGCACGCAACCTGGCAGGCCGCAGGAAAGGAGGGGGGGACGAGAGCGCCCCCCCCTCCCGCCTGAACCGTACCAGGCCACATGCCCTCAACATTGGGAGGGTGCTTCGGGGTCCCCCCCAAAGCACCTTGTCCCCATGTTGATGAGGACAAGGGCCTCATCCCCACAACCCTGGCCGGTGGTTGTGGGGGTCTGCGGGCGGGGGGCTTATCGGAATCTGGAAGCCCCCTTTAACAAGGGGACCCCCAGATCCCGCCCCCCCCCCCCCCCTGTGTGAAATGGTAAAGGGGTACAAAAGTACCTCTACCATTTCACCCAAAAAAGTGTCAAAAATGGTAAAAATGACAGGAGACGGTCTTTGACAATTCCTTTATTAAAATCTTCTTTCTTCTTTCTTCTGGTCTTCCTTTCTTCATCTTCTCCTTCCGTCATCTTCTTCCATCTTCTTCTTCCTTCGATTCGCTTCTTCTTCCTCCGGTCTTCTCGTCCTTCTCGTCCGGCGTCGTCCTTCTCGTCCGGCGTCGTCCTTCTCGTCCGGCATCGTCGTCTCTTCTCGCAGGCCGCTCCTCGCAATGGGAGGCTCCCGCTCTGTGAGGCTCCGCTCCGGGTGACAGGTCTTTTATAACGAAGGCACCTGGTGACCCCGCCCCCTCTGACGCACGGGGACGTCATGTGGAATTCCTTATGGCTTTCCCCATGACGTCAGAGGGGGGCGGGGTCACCGGGTGCCTTCGTTATACAAGACCTGTCACCCGGAGCGGAGCCTCACAGAGCGGGAGCCTCCCATTGCGAGGAGCGGCCTGCGAGAAGAGACGACGATGCCGGACGAGAAGGACGACGCCGGACGAGAAGGACGAGAAGACCGGAGGAAGAAGAAGCGAATCGAAGGAAGAAGAAGATGGAAGAAGATGCCGGAAGGAGAAGATGAAGAAAGGAAGACCAGAAGAAAGAAGATTTTAATAAAGGAATTGTCAAAGACCGTCTCCTGTCATTTTTACAATTTTTGACACTTTTTTGGTGAAATGGTAGGGGTACTTTTGTACCCCCTTACCATTTCACACAGGGGGGGGGCGGGATCTGGGGGTCCCCTTGTTAAAGGGGCTTCCAGATTCCGATAAGCCCCCCGCCCGCAGACCCCCACAACCACTGGCCAGGGTTGTGGGGATGAGGCCCTTGTCCTCATCAACATGGGGACAAGGTGCTTTGGGGGGGACCCCAAAGCACCCTCCCAATGTTGAGGGCATGTGGCCTGGTACGGTTCAGGCGGGAGGGGGGCCGCTCTCGTCCCCCCCTCCTTTCCTGCGGCCTGCCAGGTTGCGTGCTCGGATAAGGGTCTGGTATGGATTTTATGGGGACCCCACGCCATTTTTTTTGGCTAGGGTTCCCCTTAAAATCCATCCCAGACCTCAAGGGTCTGGTATGGATTTTGAGGGGGACCCTACGCCATTTTTTTTTTTTTTTTTGGCTGGGGGTCCCCCTTAATATCCATCCCAGACCTGAAGGGCCTGGTTATTGAATTTGGGGGGACCCCTACGCATTTTTTTATCAATGACTTCAATGAATGACAGTTCTCTGTATTACGGATCCAACAATTCATTTGCCGGCAATAGCTGCGACTCGATTTTAAATAGTTTTTTTTCCTGCAAAAATGACACTGCAGGAACAGTTCTCTATATTAGATATACTGAATCTCGAATCATTCGAAGCATTCGTTATATCCGCTATTATAAATTCTTTCATATTAGTTGAAATTACATATTTGTTAGTTACAATACAACATTCGAATTGTTCTCTGTATTACGGGAATCGGCAATTAGCCGCGAGTGATTTTAAATGTCTTTTGTTCCTGCAAAAATGACACATTGTACAGAGAGAGTTCTAAACACGGGAAACATGACCCCATTCATAGGCATACTATAGAGTATATAGTATATAGAAGGGCGCAGGTTTCCCGTGTTTAGAACTCTCTCTGTACAATGTGTCATTTTTGCAGGAAAAAAAGACATTTAAAATCACTCGCGGCTAATTGCCGATTCCCGTAATACAGAGAACAATTCGAATGTTGTATTGTAACTAACAAATATGTCATTTCAACTAACATGAAAGAAATTATAATAGCGGATATAACGAATGCTTCGAATGATTCGAGATTCAGTATATCTAATATAGAGAACTGTCTCTGTACAATGTGTCATTTTTGCAGGAAAAAAAAAGCTATTTAAAATCACTCGCAGCTATTTGCCGGCAAATGAATTGTTGGATCCGTAATACAGAGAACAGTCATTCATTGAAGTCATTGATAAAAAAATGTGTAGGGGTCCCCCCAAATTCAATAACCAGGCCCTTCAGGTCTGGGATGGATATTAAGGGGGACCCCAGCCAAAAAAAAAAAAAAAATGGCGTAGGGTCCCCCTCAAAATCCATACCAGACCCTTGAGGTCTGGGATGGATTTTAAGGGGAACCCTAGCCCAAAAAAATGGCGTGGGGTCCCCCATAAAATCCATACCAGACCCTTATCCGAGCACGCAACATGGCAGGCCGCAGGAAAGGAGGGGGGGACGAGAGCGGCCCCCCCTCCCGCCTGAACCGTACCAGGCCACATGCCCTCAACATTGGGAGGGTGCTTTGGGGTCCCCCCAAAGCACCTTGTCCCCATGTTGATGAGGACAAGGGCCTCATCCCCACAACCCTGGCCGGTGGTTGTGGGGGTCTGCGGGCGGGGGGCTTATCGGAATCTGGAAGCCCCCTTTAACAAGGGGACCCCCAGCTCCCGGCCCCCCCCCCTGTGTGAAATGGTAAGGGGGTACAAAAGTACCCCTACCATTTCACCAAAAAAGCGTCAAAAATTGTAAAAATGACAGGAGACGGTCTTTGACAATTCCTTTATTAAAATCTTCTTTCTTCTGGTCTTCCTTTCTTCATCTTCTCCTTCCGGCATCTTCTTCCATCTTCTTCTTCCTTCGATTCGCTTCTTCTTCCTCCGGTCTTCTCGTCCTTCTCGTCCGGCGTCGTCCTTCTCGTCCGGCGTCGTCCTTCTCGTCCGGCATCGTCGTCTCTTCTCGCAGGCCGCTCCTCGCAATGGGAGGCTCCCGCTCTGTGAGGCTCCGCTCCGGGTGACAGGTCTTGTATAACGAAGGCACCCGGTGACCCCGCCCCCCCTCTGACGTCATGGGGAAAGCCATAGGGAATTCCACATGACGTCCCCGTGCGTCAGAGGGGGCGGGGTCACCAGGTGCCTTCGTTATAAAAGACCTGTCACCCGGAGCGAAGCCTCACAGAGCGGGAGCCTCCCATTGCGAGGAGCGGCCTGCGAGAAGAGACGACGATGCCGGACGAGAAGGACGACGCCGG
>CM053028.1:334551775-334581201 GCA_028564925.1 Lithobates sylvaticus | reverse complement strand
TTTTTGCAATGTTTTTCCAATATTAGAATACACGGACAGTATCTAAAGCATTTATGAAAACGCAGAAAATGCTATTGGGAAAAAAAAAACACAGCAAAATTAAAATTTTTTTGCAATGTTTTTCCAATATCAGAATAAACGGATAGTGTCTACAGCGTGTATGTATGAACACGCAGAAAATGCTTTTGGGAAAAAAAACACAGCAAAATTAATTTTTTTTGCAATGTTTTTCCAATATCAGAATACACGGATAGTGTCTAAAGCGTTTATGAAAACGCAGAAAATGCTATTGGGAAAAAAAAAACACAGCAAAATTACATTTTTTGCAATGTTTTTCCCATATCAGAATACACGGACAGTATCTAAAGCGTTTATGAAAACGCAGAAAATGCTATTGGGGAAAAAAAAACACAGCAAAATTAAATTTTTTTGCAATGTTTTTCCAATATCAGAATACACGGATAGTGTCTACAGCGTGTATGTATGAACACGCAGAAAATGCTATTGGGAAAAAAAAAAACACAGCAAAATTTATTTTCCTGACAGACTCCATGGCAGCCAACGTGTGGGGTTTAGTCCCGCCTCCACTACCCTATAGGACGTTACTCCCATAAATCTTTGCTCCCTGCCAGAGGCCGTGTTCTTTTTTTGTCCTCCTCCGAAGGACCTATACTATGTCTTTCTACCTGAAGATTATCGTTCCCCCCTGTGATACGGACTGGCCGAGCGACTGGGAGTCGCACATTTCCAATAAGCTCTGGCTACTAGCGGAGTATGGAAAGGGGCATATGGAAGAGGCGCTGAAGAGGTGTGTTCCTGGTCACTGACAAGGCAGAACCGCGTTTTGGTCGTTAATCCTGGCTACTAGCAGGTGACTGTTTCCCCCTACAAAGTCCGGCATGTAAGTCTTTCCTACCTTCGGCCAAACGATCGTTCACAGGAGGGGTGAGTTCTGCATGGCAGCCTTTTTCTGTTGTTGTGGCAGTGTTGTTTTGTGCTTTGCCTGTGTCCCCATACACCGCTGGTGCGGTGTGTCTGGTCATCATGGCGGCTGGTTCCTTGTGCGTTCCAGCCGCCGAGTCCCTTCCTCGTTCGCCGCGCGGTCGTTCTGCGCATGCGCAGAGCCAGCGCGAGAACGAGGCTTGGTTCGCGCATGCGCGTAGCGGTATTCGCGCATGCGCACTAGCATCGTGGCCGTCGCGCTGATGACGTCACGATAGGCGGCAAATTTAAAAGGGGAAAGACAGATTTCAGGCTCTGGAATGCCTGTAAGTCTGCAGAAGCACTCCAGAGAGCCCGTTTTTGCTACAAAAGGTAGGGAATCCTCGGTGGCCTGCTCTGCTGTCTTTGTGTTAATGTTTTTTTGTAGTTTTTGATTTGGGTCAATTCTGTTTGCAGCATAATGGACCTTCCCGGACCACTTGTGCCGTCACCGCCTGCTAGTGGCCAGCCCTCTCGCAGCAGGTATTTTGGGGGGGGCATTCCCTGGGGTGCCTGCTGGGGGAGGGGGGAGGGTGGAACATCATCATAGGTGATGTTCCGCTGACACGGTGGATCTGTCTTTTTCTTTCAGCCCTTCCAGGTCTACTCAACACCGGAGTTCGCATAAAGGAAGCGGTTCATCAAAATCCCGCCGGCACTCCTCTTCCAGATCTAGACACCATGGTTCTTCTGCGAGATCCAGTCATCGTAGCCGGGAACCATCCCGCTCTTCCACGACTCGCCCCAGCCATTCTGAAGGGTCATGCTGGGGGTGTAGGGCTCAAGTCCCTAGGGACAAGTCCCTTTGTGATGCCTGTTACGTAAAGGCGACTGGAGAAAGGACTGACTCTGGCCAACAGTTAAAGTCTATGGTGGAGAAGATGGTCAAGGACAGCTTAAAGGAGCTGGAAGCCCCTCATGTATCTCCTGTAGAGTCGCCCAAATCTCCTGTGAGGGATACCCAGGTTCAAGATACTTGGGAAGCCTCGTTACCAAGCCATCCATCCGCGGATCTCTCCGATAGCGAATCTGAGGAAGATGTGGCTGGTTCCGGTTTTGATTTTGCTCTGCTCCCTCCTTTGGTCAAAGCCATCAAGGAAACCTTGAATTGGGAAGAGCCGGTGACGGCTCCAGCGAAGCAGAGAAAATTTTTCAAACAATTAAAGAAGGAGCGGATCAG
Organism: Lithobates sylvaticus; assembly: GCA_028564925.1. Taxonomy (NCBI): domain Eukaryota; kingdom Metazoa; phylum Chordata; class Amphibia; order Anura; family Ranidae; genus Lithobates; species Lithobates sylvaticus. The sequence goes on along the minus strand of CM053028.1, from coordinate 334,579,040 downwards.
TTTTCCTTTTCTGTCGGAACTAGGAGAGGTTATTACGGAAGAATGGGGAAAGGTAGAGAAGAAGAACTCTCTCCTGCCAAAAATTCAGAAGCTGTACCCATTCAGAGAAGAAGAGGTAAAACAGCTGGAATCACCCCCCCTAGTGGATGCGGCAGTAATGCGGTTGGTCAGACATGTGACCCTTCCCTTAGAGGACACGGTCTCCTTCAAGGACGCTCTAGACAGGAGAATTGATTCTGACCTGAAGCGGGTCTACCTTATGGCTGGCACGGCCTGTAAACCGGCCCTGGCTCTGGCGGCCTTGTCTAGAGCAATGGAGGTCTGGTCCGACAGTGTCGACGAGACACTCAGGGGTGTCTCAGAAGAGCTAGCCAGGAGTTCTCCTATACAGGAGCTGAGACTGGCCTCGGCTTTCTTGGGGGAGGCCTCAATTGACATTATTCGTCTCTTGTCTCGAGTTATGCTGTCCTCTGTGACTGCCAAGCGTGCCCTGTGGCTCCGCCCTTGGCTGGCCGACCCGGCATCTAAGCAGGTTTGGTGCCGGATTCCCTTTGACGGTTCGTCTTTGTTTGGGAATAGGTTGGATAGTGCTATAACTCGGGCCACGGGCGGTAAGTCTGGGTTCCTTCCCCAAGACAGGCGCCAACAAAATCCCAGAGGTTCGTTTCCAAGGAAGCAAGGTCAAGACCGTGCCAGGGAGGCACGCAGTTACAGGCCCGGGAAGGAATTCTCCAGATCTTGGAGGTCCAGGCAATCATCTTTCAAAAAGGCTACAAAAAGCAGTTTGTCGGGTGACAAACAACCGACCAAGTCCTTTTGAGAGCGAGCCCGTCCAGACGGACCGGGTGGGAGCTCGCCTAGAAGAAGAGCGGGGCGTGGAGACCCGTAATAGACCTGACATATCTGAACCGCTTCATAAAGAAGGAGAGGTTCAAGATGGAGACCCTGGCCACAATCCAACAGTCAGTACAGCCAGGGGATTGGATGGTCTCCATAGACCTAAAAGACGCCTACTTCCACGTGCCCGTCGCAACAGACTTTCAACAGTTCCTGCGGTTCTCCATAGACCGGGTTCATTTACAATTCACTTGCCTTCCCTTCGGTCTGTCCACTTCTCCACGTACCTTCTCGAAGGTCCTACTAGCAATCGTAGCTCTACTAAGGATCAGAAAAATCCGGATCCATCACTACCTGGACGATCTACTCTTGTTGGCTCAGGACAAAAGTTGTCTGGTAGATCACAGAGATCAGACCATCTCAACGCTCAAGGAGTTCGGATGGCTCCTGAATATGGAAAAAAGCCAGCTGGAACCTTCACAGTATCTCGTGTTCCTGGGAGCATTCTTCAACACGGTGAGAGGTACCATCTCTCTGCCCGAGGAAAAGGTCAGAATAGTGCGAGACAGGATCCACCTGGCTCTCGCGTCTCCCCATCTCAGCACCCGGTATTGCCTGAAGGTCATAGGCACCATGGTGTCTACAATCCCGATGGTGAAGTGGGCACAGTGGAGAATGCGTCCTTTTCAGAAGGGGTTTCTTCTCCAGTGGTCGGGAGACAAAGGCCAGACGATTCGTGTCACTCAAATCATGAGGAGTTCCCTCTTCTGGTGGCTTCAGCGAGAGAACCTACTGAATTGCCATTCCCTTCTTCCGATCAGGTGGATAACAGTAACATCAGATGCCAGCAACAGAGGTTGGGGGGCCCATTGTCTGATGGAGGTGGCTCAGGGCACTTGGGACTTTCCCTCTCGAGGGATAGTCTCGAACGTCCTGGAGTTGCGTGCAGCCTTTCTAGCTCTGGTGGCCTTCCCTCATCTGATATCGGGAGAGTCGGTTGTTCTCAGATTGGACAACACAACAGCTGTTGCCTACATAAGGAAACAAGGGGGCACCAGGAGTCGTTCCCTACTGGCAGAAGTGGAACCTATCATGCGTTGGGCACAGAGGAATCTAGCCAACTTGACGGCAACCTATGTTCCCGGGGTTCTCAACGTCCAAGCGGATTTTCTCTCAAGGGTGCAGCTGGACAACAACGAGTGGGCTCTGCACGAGGAGGTGTTCAGTTGGGTGGTATCCCTAGGGATCTCTCCAGAAGTGGATCTCTTTGCCTCCCAGTACAACAGGAAGATGGCGAGATACTACTCGCGGTTCAGGGATCCACAAGCCTACGGGGTGGATGCACTAACGGAGCGCTGGTGGTTCCGCACAGCCTATGCCTTCCCTCCAACTCCGATCATCTTTCAATTCCTGAGGAGACTCAGATGGGAGGAAGTGGAGATGGTGGCTATAATCCCACACTGGCCCAACAGACCGTGGTTTCCTCTCCTGTCTCTGCTCAGCTTCCGAGACCCAGTTCCTCTTCCGACCCGTCAGGACCTGCTCTCCCAGGGCACGATCCTCCACCCGTGTCCAGGTCACCTACAGTTGAAGGCCTGGTTCTTGAGAGGGGAAGGTTGGAGGCACTAGGGTGTCCCAAGGAGGCTATTCCCACCCTCCTGAGTGCAAGGAGGCGTAGCACCAACAAAGTATATGAGCGGATCTGGGCAAGATTTTCGTCCCATATGTCTTCCAGAGCCAATTCATGTGGTTCCCCGGCAGTTCAGGACATCCTAAGTTTTCTGCAGTCAGGTCTGGACCTACCTTTGTCGGTCAGTTCCCTTCGTGTTCAGGTGTCAGCTATTTCCGCCTTCACGGGAGTGTCATGGGCCAAACATGCCCTTATCCAACAATTTTTCAAAGGGGCAATGAGATTGAGACCCCAAAGGAAGCCAAGATTCCCTAAGTGGGATCTGCCTCTTGTTTTGGACTTTTTTTCTCATCTGGACAAGCCGCTTTCGGTCAGAGAGCTTACGTTAAAAACCGCTTTTTTAGTGGCCGTCACCTCGGCGAAGAGGGTGTCTGAAATCCAGGTTCTAGGAGCCAAAGAACCTTTCCTAACCTTCTTTCCAGACAGAGTGGTTCTGGTTCCGATGTTAGGGTCAAACCCTAAAGTCACCTCAGTTTTTCACCAGAATCAGGAAATTTCTCTACCCACCTTCAGGTCCACTGGAGTCTCAGATGTTCACCCTCTGGATGTTGGGGGTTCCCTGAAACAATACTTGGAAGTTACAGCCTCATTCCGCCAGTCGGACTATCTCTTCGTCCTGTTCTATGGAAAACACAAGGGCTCCCGAGCATCAGTCAGATCTATTGCTGCTTGGATAGTTCAAGCGATCCAGTGGGCGTATAAGGAGAAGGGGTTGGCTCCTCCTCAGGCGGTGACAGCACACTCAACCAGAAGTCTCTCAACTTCGTGGGCAGCCTCGCGCCATGTAGCTCCTGATGTGATATGCAGAGCGGCGTCTTGGTCGTCAATCCATACTTTTATGTCACACTACTGTGTTGAGCCAGCGGCTCTGTCTTCAGTTGATTTTGGTGCTAAAGTTTTGTCAATTGACGGTGTCAAATAAATCTTTGTTTGTTCAGCATTTTGCCCACCCGGGTGTGTATGGCGAGTTATTTCCCACACGTTGGCTGCCATGGAGTCTGTCAGGAAAACGGAAAATTCCTATCAAAATACTTACCGTAATTTTCCTTTCCTGATGGACTCCATGGCAGCCGGAGTTCCCTCCCAAATGGCTGGAGTAGGATAGTTACCGAACACGGCCTCTGGCAGGGAGCAAAGATTTATGGGAGTAACGTCCTATAGGGTAGTGGAGGCGGGACTAAACCCCACACGTTGGCTGCCATGGAGTCCATCAGGAAAGGAAAATTACGGTAAGTATTTTGATAGGAATTTTCCGTTTTTTTTTGCAATGTTTTTCCAATATCAGAATACACGGACAGTATCTAAAGCGTTTATGAAAACGCAGAAAATGCTATTGGGAAAAAAAAACACAGCAAAATTAAATTTTTTTGCAATGTTTTTCCAATATCAGATTAAACGGATAGTGTCTACAGCGTGTATGTATGAACATGCAGAAAATGCTATTGGGGAAAAAAAACACAGCAAAATTATTTTTTTTTGCAATGTTTTTCCAATATCAGAATACACGGATAGTGTCTAAAGCGTTTATGAAAACACAGAAAATGCTATTGGGAAGAAAAAAAACAGCAAAATTACATTTTTTTGCAATGTTTTTCCAATATCAGAATACACGGATAGTGTCTACAGCGTGTATGTATGAACACGCAGAAAATGCTATTGGGAAAAAAAAACACAGCAAAATTAACATTTTTTGCAATGTTTTTCCAATATCAGAATACACGGACAGTATGTAAAGCGTTTATGAAAACGCAGAAAATGCTATTGGGAAAAAAAAAACACAGCAAAATTATATTTTTTTGCAATGTTTTTCCAATATCAGAATACACGGATAGTGTCTACAGCGTGTATGTATGAACACGCAGAAAATGCTATTGGGAAAAAAAACACAGCAAAATTAAATTTTTTTGCAATGTTTTTCCAATATCAGAATACACGGACAGTATCTAAAGTGTTTATGAAAACGCAGAAAATGCTATTGGGAAAAAAAACACCGCAAAATTTATTTTTTTGCAATGTTTTTCCAATATCAGAATACACGGACAGTATCTAAAGCGTTTATGAAAACGCAGAAAATGCTATTGGGAAGAAAAAAAACACTGCAAAATTAAATTTTTTTGCAATGTTTTTCCAATATCAGAATAAACGGATAGTGTCTAAAGCGTTTATGAAAACGCAGAAAATGCTATTGGGAAGAAAAAAAACACAGCAAAATTAAAATTTTTTGCAATGTTTTTCTAATATCAGAATACACGGACAGTATCTAATGCGTTTATGAAAACGCAGAAAATGCTATTGGGAAAAAAAAAACACAGCAAAATTAAAAAATTTTCCGATGTTTTTCCAATATCAGAATACACGGATAGTGTCTACAGCGTGTATGTATGAACACGCAGAAAATTCTATTGGGAAAAAAAAAACAGCAAAATTTAATTTTTTTGCAATGTTTTTCCAATATCAGAATACACAGACAGTATCTAAAGCATTTATGAAAACGCAGAAAATGCTATTGGGAAAAAAAAAACACAGCAAAATTTATTTTTTTTGCAATGTTTTTCCAATATCAGAATACACGGACAGTATCTAAAGCGTTTATGAAAACGCAGAAAATGCTATTGGGAAAAAAAAACACAGCAAAATTAAATTTTTTTGCAATGTTTTTCCAATATCAGAATAAACGGATAGTGTCTACAGCGTGTAGGTATGAACACGCAGAAAATGCTATTGGGAAAAAAAAACACAGCAAAATTTATTTTTTTTGCAATGTTTTTCCACTATCAGAATACACGGATAGTGTCTAAAGCGTTTATGAAAACACAGAAAATGCTATTGGGAAGAAAAAAAACACAGCAAAATTACATTTTTTGCAATGTTTTTCCAATATCAGAATACACGGATAGTGTCTACAGCGTGTATGTATGAACACGCAGAAAATGCTATTGGGAAAAAAAAAACACAGAAAAATTAAATTTTTTTGCAATGTTTTTACAATATCAGAATACACGGACAGTATCTAAAGCGTTTATGAAAACGCAGAAAATGCTATTGGGAAGAAAAAAAACACTGCAAAATTAAAATTTTTTGCAATGTTTTTCCAATATCAGAATACACGGACAGTATCTAAAGCGTTTATGAAAACGCAGAAAATGCTATTGGGAAAAAAACACAGCAAAATTAAATTTTTTGCAATGTTTTTCCAATATCAGAATACACGGATAGTGTCTACAGCGTGTATGTATGAACACGCAGAAAAAGCTATTGGGAAAAAAAAACACAGCAAAATTAAATTTTTTTGCAATGTTTTTCCAATATCAGAATACACGGACAGTATCTAAAGCGTTTATGAAAACGCAGAAAATGCTATTGGGAAAAAAAAACACAGCAAAATTAATTTTTTTTGCAATGTTTTTCCAATATTAGAATACACGGACAGTATCTAAAGCATTTATGAAAACGCAGAAAATGCTATTGGGAAAAAAAAAACACAGCAAAATTAAAATTTTTTTGCAATGTTTTTCCAATATCAGAATAAACGGATAGTGTCTACAGCGTGTGTGTATGAACACGCAGAAAATGCTTTTGGGAAAAAAAACACAGCAAAATTAATTTTTTTTGCAATGTTTTTCCAATATCAGAATACACGGATAGTGTCTAAAGCGTTTATGAAAACGCAGAAAATGCTATTGGGAAAAAAAAAAAACACAGCAAAATTACATTTTTTGCAATGTTTTTCCCATATCAGAATACACGGACAGTATCTAAAGCGTTTATGAAAACGCAGAAAATGCTATTGGGGAAAAAAAAACACAGCAAAATTAAATTTTTGTTGCAATGTTTTTCCAATATCAGAATACACGGATATTGTCTACAGCGTGTATGTACAATATAAATTTGTGAAGGCCTAGTGTGCATTAACACGGCCTGTACCCCAGAGAGAAGCTTAAACAGATAGACATAGAGAGTATATGCATGTGAACAAAAAATATGTTTTATTTAGGGCGGTAGGCCCAAAGGTAAATAGGTGGGTAGGTAAATAGACATACAGTTTTTACAAAAAATCAATCAAAGACTATACATGGAAACGTATGTGACCATAAACATGTACATGAAATGCAAAGATTACACAACAACTTGCGATAATATCGGGGTCTTTCAGGAAAATGCCGACATGTTTCGGACAGTCGTCCTTTTTCAAGGCAATAACAGTTCCTGTATTTGCTCAATAGTACTGTGTAAGACAGAGTAAGAACATTAGTATACAACATATTGTATTAATAAATATAAAGCCTGTGGTTAAACCACTCAGTGGTAACGGTACTCACTTGCAAAACATTGAAGAGGGAGGGCCCAAATAGCCCGGTAATCTTGGGGTACAAGAGTATGGTCTCAGTGTATTCACAAATGATGTATTGGTCTTATGCTGTTAAAAGCAAACGGCTGCTAAGCATTTGAAAGGCTGCAAGATCTCCAAGCCATGCACCATTAGGTTGCAACGGCTCTATGTGCCTGGGCCAAGAGAAGATATGACTGGGGAGTGGAAATGAAGTAAAATGGGGTAGTATTAGTATCACATGGGGGTCAAAAGTATATCATGTGAGATAAATAGTGTGAGGTAGAGAAGGTAGTGTTACCTGATAGATGGAAATCCGGTGGTACGGTACAGTAGAGCGCCGGCAGCGGAGTGTAGTAGCTAGTCCCGCCATTGCTCAAGTTTATATGTATGTGGGGATTGGTATCAGCTGAGCGAGCCCAGGTGTGGAATGGGTGCGCTGAGCTGTATTGTAATTAGGGCCAGGTGAGGGGATGGTGGCTCAGAGGCCATAAAGTATTTCCCCAATGAGATCTCAGAAGCGGCGGCAGGGCCGGAAGGGCGGGGCCTCGTGCGGCGTCGGAGCGTCACCGACGCGGGTAGACTAACCCCTCCCCGCGTGCTGCAGCGCAAGCGAAGGGCGCGCGTGGTGGATACGTGCGCCTCAATGGGTATATACGGCGCATGCGCAGTGGAACATCCGCGCATGCGCACGTTGTCTTACCCGCGCCGGGCAGCCTGAGTAGATCAAATGATGGCAGAAAAAACGGATATAGACGTAGAGAGATGTATATAGGTGTACTAATGTTGTTGACCTGCAAAGAGTTGAGTGCAGGGGATTGCATGTAAGCAAGTGAGTCACAGTACCATAGAGTTCGATGGAGCACCACCTAGTGGACAAAGACAAATAATGCATTGCAGTAGCGGATACAACAATATTGACATATCCATGAGAAAGAGAATACAGAAAGTACATTGACATTGATGAGGTTTAAATATCGGAAAAATCAAACAAACATTGCAATGGGTTTGATGTGCTGTATAGGCCGATTTTGATCATTAGACAAGTATGTTTGTAATAGGTGTAGAGATAAAATTGAAACACAATTACTGTCATGTGAATGCTGTGTTAGCAGCAAAGAGAGGGGTTAGAGATCAAGTTCACATACCCCTGATTCAAAGCCTTCCAGGTAAGGCTTGAAGTTGAATGCCTCGTTGAGGCCTGGGGGGGATGTGGCATTGAGATGGAAAATCCATTTGAGCTCACTTTGAAGTAGGGATTTGTTGTAGTCACCCCCTCGAATGGGTGGGGGGATATGATCGAGGGCTCTAAATGTGATCTGGGGGGTTGAGTCCTGGTGGACAATTGCACAGTGTCGCCCTAAGGGGAGATCAGGGTCTTTTTGGTTAATGCTTAGGGTATGTCGATAAATGCGTTTCCAAAAAGGCAGTTTGGTTTTCCCAACGTAAAAGCACCCACACTCGCATTCCAATAGGTATACAATGCCGACGGAACGGCAGTTCACAAAATGTTGGGGAAAGAAGGGTTGTCCATTGGGTAAAGTATTGGATCTGTTAGATTTAGATAGATACCTACAGTATTTGCATTTCCCACATGGGAATGTCCCTTTGGTTTGTTTCTGTAAATACTTAGCTGGGGTGTATTCGCTTCTGATTAACTTATCACGAAGGGAGGGAGCTCGTCTATAGGTGAGTAAAGGGTGTGTCGGTACAAATGGAGACAGTGAATGATCTGTAGTTAAAATATGCCAGTGTTTCTCTAAAATCTGAGTGATTGAGGAATGTTGTTCACAGAAATTCGTAATAATTCGCAAAGGGGTATTGGTAGCCTTAGGTTTAGAGGAAAAAAGTAAAGAGGTACGTGTTTTAGATTTGGCTTTTTTGTATGCGATTTTCAGAATTGTGTGCGAGTATCCTCGTTCTAGCAGTCTATTCCGTAAAACAGAGGCCTCGTTTTCAAAGGAGGCCTCGGTTGAACAGTTGCGACGGGCACGGAGATATTGGGCATATGGGATGGAGTTAAGGAGGGGTTCAGGGTGGAAGCTAGAAGCAGCCAAAATAGTGTTACCTGCAGTGGGTTTGCGGTATAGGTGGCTTTGAATATGACCTTCCAGGTCTTTAATAAGGGTAAGGTCTAGAAAGCAAATAGAAGTTGGGCTAGATGTCATAGTGAATCTCAAATTTAATTGATTAGAGGTATTGAGGTAGGTCAGGAAGTCTTGTAAAGTTTGACTGGATCCCTGCCAAACAATAAGGATATCATTGATGTATCGACGGAAGCTAACAATATGTTTGGTGTACATATTGGCAGAGGGGTCTGCAAATAGAAGACGTTCCCACTCCCCCAAGTACAGATTGGCGTAGGCCGGTGCGCAACAGGTGCCCATGGCCACGCCCTGTACTTGGAGGTAGTGGGAACCATCGAAAGAAAAAAAATTGTTATTGAGAATAAAGTTAAGAGCATTAATAATGAATGTAGAGAGATCTATAGGGTATATAGAGGTAGTGGTAAGTATATGTCGAATGGCCAGTAGTCCTAAAGAGTGGGGGATCGAGCTGTATAATGCCTCGATGTCGATCGCGACCAGAAGGGTATCGGGACCGACAGTCAGGCAGGACAGACCTTGTAGGAGATGAGTAGTGTCTCGTATATAAGAAGGAAGTTGAATAACTAAAGGTTGTAATAGTTTGTCAATATATCGGCTGAGGTTGTCTGTAAGAGAGCCTCTTCCGGAGACTATGGGTCTACCTGGTGGTCTGGGTAGGTTTTTATGCACCTTGGGTAGTGCGTAAAACGTGGCTGTGCGTGGAAATTTGGTTCTAACATAATCACTAGTGTGTTTGTCCAATACCCCTTGTGTTGTGGCAGAGTCTATAAGTGTGTATAATTGTTGTTGTGCTGAGGCAATGAAGGATATGGGGATCTTTTTGTACCATTCCTTGTTTTGTAGGATATCGTAGCACATTTGAATATAGTCTGTTCTGTCAAGTATAACTATATTTCCGCCTTTATCGGCGGGTTTAATTATTATTGTAGAATTGGTCTTTAAGTTTTGGAGAGCGAGGTACTGATTGTATGAGAAATTTCTTGCCTTGGATCGGTTGGGGTGAATTTTTAAATTGCGAATTTCCCGTGTCACTGCCTGCAAAAATAGTGCCGCTCGTGGATTGGTGCTGGGGGGTGGATAAAAACTAGATTTCTTTTTTATGGTAATTTTGGAAGATGGGCGTGATGGGGTGGGAAGGTCATCCTCAGTGCTGGCTAAGAGAGTGTCAAGATCCAAAGTATCTATTAAATTGGGGTTATCACTTTCCTCCAAAAGTTCATTTAACTGTTGGAGGGCAGTGGTCTCCGCTGCAGAGTGCATGAGAGAATCTGAAAAAGGATTAGGTGTATATATACTGTGTAATAAAAGTTTCCGAACAAATAGATGAATGTCTTTGATAACAGTGAATTTGTCTATGTGAGATACAGGGCAAAAAGTGAGTCCCTTTTCAAGGACTGAGATTTCATGCTTGGTGAGTGAGTGTTTGGAGAGATTAATGATGTTGCAAGAAAACGGGATTATCTGGGTGTTCTTTTCGGTTGATAAGAGTTGTTGCGTTGAATTCTTTGTGATGCTCGCATTAAATCTAAAAAATCGGGGTGTTGGGAAGAAGAGGGTAGAGAGTGGGATCTGGAGGTCTTCGAGGACGAGGAAGCAGCCGACGGATCTCTGGCCGGTGAGTCGTCGGCTGGTCCCTCGGGATCGGAGACCTCGTCACTAGAAAGGTTAGGTGTGCGACCTCTTTTGGGGTTGCGTGGACCCCGTGTGGGGTTGGGTTTAGGTGCCGCATGTGAAGTATCTGTGTTATGGTCAGCAGTGGACTTGGGAGGTATTGGTTTAGAGGCGAAGCGCGCTGAGGCTGGTGGACGTGCAGCGCGGTTGGCCTCATTCCATTTGTAGGCTCTTTTTAACCACTTCCCGACCGCCCCCTGTATATTTACGTCGGCAGAATGGCACGTACAGGCAGAATCACGTACCTGTACGTGACATTCTTCCGGCGGTTGGGGGGTCCGATCGGACCCCCCCCTCCGCCGGCGGGGACGGTCGGGATCGCTTCAGGAGCGATCCGGGACGAGGGGACGGCCAGTGGTTTCTGGCCACCCCCTCGCGATCGCTCCTGGCCAATGAGAAACTTCCCCTTCCTGTCTATTGTATAGACAGGAAGGCGGAAGTGATGTCACGCTCGGTGCGCCGGTCTATGTGACCGGAGACGCCGAGCGGCGAACATGTACAGGTTAGTGCACAACACTACACTGACACCAGTACAGTTAGGCACATATTCCACCCCCCTGTCACCCCCTGATCACCCCCCAGATCACCCCCTCCCCCCCCAGTCACAGTGTCACTAATTGCAGTGATCATTTATTTACTGATCACTGCATTTAGTGTCAGTGTGACTGTAATAACTGTCAGGGCAGTTAGTTTTAGGTCCAAGGTAGCCCCCTACCCCCCCCTAATAAAGGTTTAACCCCTTGATTGCCCCCCAGGTAACCCTTTCACCCCCTTTTGCCAGTGTCACTAAGCGATCGTTTTTCTGATCGCTGTATTAGTGTCACTGCTGTCGCTAGGTAACCATTTTTTTTTTTTAGGTAACCGCCATGTTTATATAGGTTCATAAATAGGTTTATAGGTCAGGTACCCCCATATTACAACCTAAATAAAGGTTTTAACCCCCTGATTGCCCCTAGAGTTAACCCTTTCACCAGTGATCACTGTATAACTGTCACTGGTGACGCTGGTTAGCCAGTTAGTTATTTTGTTATTTAGGTTCCCCGTCAGGTTTTTATATAGCGTCAGGTACCCCCATATATTACCTAATAAAGGTTTTAACCCCCTGATTGCCCCTAGTTAACCCTTTCACCCCCTTTTGCCAGTGTCACTAAGCGATCGTTTTTCTGATCGCTGCATTAGTGTCGCTAGGTAACCATTTTTTTTTTTTAGGTAACCGCCATGTTTATATAGGTTCATAAATAGGTTTATAGGTCAGGTACCCCCATATTACAACCTAAATAAAGGTTTTAACCCCCTGATTGCCCCTAGAGTTAACCCTTTCACCAGTGATCACTGTATAACTGTCACTGGTGACGCTGGTTAGCCAGTTAGTTATTTCGTTATTTAGGTTCCCCGTCAGGTTTTTATATAGCGTCAGGTACCCCCATATATTACCTAATAAAGGTTTAACCCCCTGATTGCCCCTAGTTAACCCTTTCACCCCCTTTTGCCAGTGTCACTAAGCGATCGTTTTTCTGATCGCTGCATTAGTGTCGCTAGGTAACCAGTTTTTTTTTGTATTACTGTTACGGGTGACGCTGGTTAGTTAGCTTGTTTTTTATACTGTCAGGGCACCCGCCATTTATTACCCAATAACGGTTTAACCCCCTGATCGCCCGGCGGGTGATATCAATTAGGTTTTAGGGTCAAATAAGGTCTGCGTCGCCCCAGGTTAGTGCCACTACCGCAAACACCCACGCGCAAAGCATACACCTCCCTTAGTGGCACAGTATCTGAACAGATCGATATCTGATCTGATCAGATCTATACTAGCGTCCCAGCAGTTTAGGGTTCCAAAAAAAACCGCATTGTTAGCGGGATCAGCCCAGATACCTGCTAGCACCTGCGTTTTCCCCCTCCGCCCAGCCCAGCCCACCCAAGTGCAGTATCGATCGATCACTGTCACTTACAAAACACTAAGCACACATAACTGCAGCGTTCGCAGAGTCAGGCCTGATCCCTGCGATCGCTAACAGTTTTTTTGTGGTAGCGTTTTGATTCAGTCGCTTCAGTCAGGAGCTTTTTTACCTGTGAATCTCAAAAAAAAAAAAAAAAAATAAAATAGTTGTCGTTTTATTGTTCTCTCTCTCACTCTATTCTCTCTCTATTGTTGCTCTTTTTTTTACTCCATTCTATTCTGCAATGTTTTATTATGTTTTATCATGTTTTATCACGCTTGCTTTTCAGGTATGTAATTTTGTTTACTGTGTTTTAGTGTTGAGCATTTTTTTGTTTTCAGGTGCGCCATTCAGTTGCAACGCGGATTTATTTATCTTGACAGCAACAGCGTTTGCTCCCACGATACATAAAGCCGCGACTCCAACGCTGTAGGAGGTGATTTCACCACCACAGTTAAAAAAAAGAGCATATATGCCGAAGCATGGGGGCAGCAGGGGGGGGGGGGAGGAGCGATTGGCTCCTAATGCCACGTACATACGGTCGAAATTCCGACCGTGTGTACACGGCATAACTTTTGCGGGAGGATGCCCCCATGCATCGGCATATATAAATGGTGCATGTATGCCCATCATTAGAAGTGGGTGGATGAAGGGAGGTATTCTAATGGTGGGCATACCCACCAATCAATCTCTTTTTTTCGTTCAGCCAAGAGGCTGCATGAAAAAAAAAAGATTACAATATATGTCCAGTATGTTGCTGGACTTTGAATGGTTATACCAGAATGATGCCTGCAGGTTTAGGTATCATCTTGGTATCATTCTTTTCAGCCAGTGATCGGCTTTCATGTAAAAGCAATTCTAGCGGGTAATTAGCCTCTAGACTGCTTTTACAAGCAGTGGGAGGGAATGTCCCCCCTCCCGGATATAAACCGCGCCATTGGGAAATTGGGAAAGCATTTTATCACACCAATCTTGGTGTGGTCAGATGCTTTGAGGGCAGAGGAAAGATCTAGGGTCTAATAGACCCCAATTTTTTCAAAAAAAGAGTACCTGTCACTGCCTATTGCTATCATAGGGGATATTTACATTCCCTGAGATAACAATAAAAATCATAACAAAGAAAAAAAATGGAAGGAACAGTTTAAAAATAAAATAAAAAAGCTAAATAAATAAAAAAAAAAACAAAAAAAAAAAAAAAAAAGCACCCCTGCCCCCCCTTCTCTTGCGCAAAGGCGTACACAAGCGTTGGTCTGGCGTCATATGTAAACAGCAATTGCACCATGCATGTGAGGTATCACCGCGAAGGTCAGATCGAGGGCAGTAATTTTAGCAGTAGACCTCCTCCGTGAATCTAATGTGGTATCATGTAAAGGCTTTTAAAGGCTTTTAAAAATGTATGTAGTTTGTCGCCACTGCGTGTTTGTGCGCAATTTTAAAGCATGTCGTGTTTGGTATCCATGTACTCGGCCTAAGATCATATTTTTTATTTCATCAAAAATTTGAGCAATATAGTGTGTTTTAGTGCATTAAAATAAAAAAAAGTGTATTTTTTTCCACAAAAAATGCGTTTGAAAAATCGCTGCGCAAATACTGTGTGGAAAAAAAAAAATGCAACACCCACCATTTTAATCTGTAGGGCCTTTGCTTTAACAATATATATAGTGTTTGGGGGTTCAACGTAATTTTCTTGCAAAAAAAAAAAATATGTTTTCATGTAAACAAAAAGTGTCAGAAAGGGCTTTGTCTACAAGTGGTTAGAAGAGTGGGTGACGTGTGACATAGGCTTCTAAATGTTGTGCATAAAATGCCAGGACAGTTCAAACCCCCCCCAAATGACCCCATTTTGGAAAGTAGACACCCCAAGCTATTTGATGAGAGCAATGTTGAGCCCATTAAATATTTTTTTTTTTTGTCCCAAGAGATTGAATAATGAAAAAAAAAAAAATATATATATTTTTTTTACAAAAAGTTGTCACTAAATGATATATTGCTCAAACATGTCATGGGCATATGTGGAAATACACCCCAAAATACATTCTGTTGCTTCTCCTGAGTACGGGGATACCACATGTGTGGGACTTTTTGGGAGCCTAGCTGCGTACGGAACCCCAAAAACCAATCACCGCCTTCAGGCTTTCTAAGGGTGTAATTTTTTTATTTCACTTCTCACTGCCAATCACAGTTTCGGAGGCCATGGAATGCCCAGATGGCATAAAACCCCCCAAAATGACCCCATTTTGGAAAGTAGACACCCCAAGCTATTTGCTGAGAGGTATTGTGAGTATTTTGCAGATGTCGCTTTTTGTCACAAAGTTTTGAAAATTGAAAAAAAAAAAAAAAATTTTTTTTTTTTTTCTTTACTTTCTTCATTTTCAAAAACAAATGAGAGCTGTAAAATACTCACCATGCCTCTCAACAAATAGCTTGGGGTGTCTACTTTCCAAAATGGGGTCATTTGGGGGGGTTTTGTGCTATTTTGGCATTTTATGGCCTTCGAAACGGTGATAGGTAGTGAGGAGTGAAATCAAAAATTTGCACCCTTAGAAATCCTGAAGGCGGTGCTTGGGTTTCGGGGCCCCGTACGCGGCTAGGCTCCCAAAAAGTCCCACACATGTGGTATCCCCATACTCAGGAGAAGCAGCAAAATGTATTTTGGGGTGCAATTCCACATATAACTATGGCATGTGTGAGCAATATATCATTTAGTGACAACTTTTTGAAAAAAAAAAAAAAAATCTTTTTTATTTTTGTCTTTATTCAATCACTTGGGACTAAAAAAAAAAAAAATATTCAATGGGCTCAACATGCCTCTCAGCAAATAGCTTGGGGTGTCTACTTTCCAAAATGGGGTCATTTGGGGGGGTTTTGTACTTCTCTGCCATTTTAGCACCTCAAGAAATGAAATAGGCAGTCATAAATTAAAAGCGGTGTAAATTCCAGAAAATGTACTCTAGTTTGTAGACGCTATAACTTTTGCGCAAACCAATAAATATACGCTTATTGGCATTTTTTTTACTAAAGACATGTGGCTGAATACATTTTGGCCCAAATGTTTGACTAAAATTGAGTTTATTAGATTTTTTTTTATAACAAAAAGTAGAAAATCTCTTTTTTTTTCAAAATTTTCGCTTTTTTTTTTTCCGTTTATATCTCAAAAAATAAAAATCACAGAGGCAATCAAATACCATCAAAAGAAAGCTCTATTTGTGGGAAGAAAAGGACGCAAATTTCGTTTGGTTACAAAATTGCATGACCGCGCAATTACCAGTTAAAGTAGTGCAGTGCGAAATTGAAAAAAGACCTCTGGTCCTTTGGCTGCCAAATGGTCCGGGGCTGAAGTGGTTAAGAAAAACGAATCGCAGTTGGGATTCTATAAATTCATTGGATTGAAATTGTTGTAAGGTGCTACTCATGCGGGTCTCCCAATCCTCACCAAGGAAGATTGCCATGATGATTTAAAGGGGGGATATAGGGGGTGCTCACAAAGCCAGGTTTACAGTAATAGTTAAATAGTTCAAAAGGCACAAAAGAGTCAGTGTCAGTATTTAAACTGAGATATATATAAAGACATAGGTATATTAGAGGTAGATAATGCCTACAATTGCTTGCTCGGATAGGGGATTTTTATGGGGTGACCATAGATAGAACAAGGTAATATATTTAGTGAGTAAGTAATTGGGGGCAAATGGGTCTATCGCTTCTCACATATGAACAATATAAATTTGTGAAGGCCTAGTGTGCATTAAATAAAACATATTTTTTGTTCACATGCATATACTCTCTATGTCTATCTGTTTAAGCTTCTCTCTGGGGTACAGGCCGTGTTAATGCACACTAGGCCTTCACAAATTTATATTGTTCATATGTGAGAAGCGATAGACCCATTTGCCCCCAATTACTTGCTCACTAAATATATTACCTTGTTCTATCTATGGTCACCCCATAAAAATCCCCTATCCGAGCAAGCAATTGTAGGCATTATCTACCTCTAATATACCTATGTCTTTATATATATCTCAGTTTAAATACTGACACTGACTCTTTTGTGCCTTTTGAACTATTTAACTATTACTGTAAACCTGGCTTTGTGAGCACCCCCTATATCCCCCCTTTAAATCATCATGGCAATCTTCCTTGGTGAGGATTGGGAGACCCGCATGAGTAGCACCTTACAACAATTTCAATCCAATGAATTTATAGAATCCCAACTGCGATTCTTTTTTCTTAATCTTACACATACTGTCCAGAAGAAAGCCTCTCTCTTCTGGCACATCAAGTCCTTCAAGGACTATATTGCTCACGGTATCAACCCTTTCGGCCTCAGGGTCCAAATTTTCCCCACGTTTCAGGACATTCCCTCAGACTTCAAACAGGCCTGGGAGGGTGTCCTTAAACAGTGCTCTATTGATTTAATGAAACTTTTGATACAACAATATGAGACACAAATGTCCGTCCTTGATGCTAAACTCGCATCAATAAATACCCAACTCACACAATTTTTGGATCATCCACTATATAAAACGTTGGATATCCTACTCAAAAAACGCTTTGACAAATTCAACCATGACACTTTGACGCAGAAGGACAAAAAATTCTTCCGCGACAAAAAAGCATTCCAAGAGGAAAGAGCCTACAAATGGAATGAGGCCAACCGCGCTGCACGTCCACCAGCCTCAGCGCGCTTCGCCTCTAAACCAATACCTCCCAAGTCCACTGCTGACCATAACACAGATACTTCACATGCGGCACCTAAACCCAACCCCACACGGGGTCCACGCAACCCCAAAAGAGGTCGCACACCTAACCTTTCTAGTGACGAGGTCTCCGATCCCGAGGGACCAGCCGACGACTCACCGGCCAGAGATCCGTCGGCTGCTTCCTCGTCCTCGAAGACCTCCAGATCCCACTCTTTACCCTCTTCTTCCCAACACCCCGATTTTTTAGATTTAATGCGAGCATCACAAAGAATTCAACGCAACAACTCTTATCAACCGAAAAGAACACCCAGATAATCCCGTTTTCTTGCAACATCATTAATCTCTCCAAACACTCACTCACCAAGCATGAAATCTCAGTCCTTGAAAAGGGACTCACTTTTTGCCCTGTATCTCACATAGACAAATTCACTGTTATCAAAGACATTCATCTATTTGTTCGGAAACTTTTATTACACAGTATATATACACCTAATCCTTTTTCAGATTCTCTCATGCACTCTGCAGCGGAGACCACTGCCCTCCAACAGTTAAATGAACTTTTGGAGGAAAGTGATAACCCCAATTTAATAGATACTTTGGATCTTGACACTCTCTTAGCCAGCACTGAGGATGACCTTCCCACCCCATCACGCCCATCTTCCAAAATTACCATAAAAAAGAAATCTAGTTTCTACCCACCCCCTAGCATTAACCCACGTGCGGCATTATTTTTGCAGGCAGTGACACGGGAAATTCGCAATCTAAAAATTTACCCCAACCGACCTAAGGCAAAAAATTTCTCATATAATCAGCACCTCGCTCTCCAAAACCTAAAGACCAATTCCACAATAATAATTAAACCCGCCGATAAAGGCGGAAATATAGTCATACTTGACAGAACAGATTACATTCAAATGTGCCATGATATCCTACAAAACAAGGAATGGTACAAAAAGATCCCCATATCCTTCATTGCCTCAGCACAACAACAATTACACACACTTATAGACTCTGCCTCAACACAAGGGGTATTGGACAAACACACCAGTGATTATGTTAGAACCAAATTTCCACGCACAGCCACGTTTTATGCACTACCCAAGGTGCACAAAAACCTACCCAGACCACCAGGTAGACCCATAGTCTCCGGAAGAGGCTCTCTTACAGACAACCTCAGTCGGTACATTGATAAACTATTACAACCTTTAGTTATTCAACTTCCTTCTTACATACGAGATACTACCCATCTCCTACAAGGTTTGTCCTGCTTGACTGTCGGTCCCGACACCCTCCTTGTCGCGATCGACGTCGAGGCATTATACAGCTCGATCCCCCATTCTTTAGGACTATTGGCTATTCGACATATACTTACCACTACCTCTCTATACCCTACAGATCTCTCCACATTCATTATTAATGCTCTCAATTTCATTCTTAACAACAATTTTTTTTCGTTCGATGGTTCCCACTACCTCCAAGTACAGGGCGTGGCCATGGGCACCTGTTGCGCACCGGCCTACGCCAATCTGTACTTGGGGGAGTGGGAACGTCGTCTATTTACAGACCCCTCTGCCAATATGTACACCAAACATGTTGTTACCTTCCGTCGATATATCGATGATATCCTTATTGTTTGGCAGGGATCCAGTCAAACTTTACAAGATTTCTTAACCTATCTCAATACCTCTAATCAATTAAATTTGAGATTTACCATGACATATAGCCCAACCTCTATCTGCTTTCTAGACCTTACCCTCATCAAAGATCTGGAAGGTCATATCCAAAGTCACCTATACCGTAAACCTACTGCAGGTAACACTATCTTGGCTGCTTCTAGCTTCCACCCTGAACCCCTCCTTAACTCCATCCCATATGCCCAATATCTCCGTGCACGTCGCAATTGTTCAACCGAGGCCTCCTTTGAAAACGAGGCCTCCGTTTTACGAAATAGACTGCTAGAACGAGGATACTCGCATACAATTCTGAAAATCGCATACAAAAAAGCCAAATCTAAAACACGCACTTCCCTACTCTTTTCCCCCAAACCTAAGGCTACCAATACCCCTTTGCGAATTATTACGAATTTCTGTGAACAACATTCCTCAATCATTCAGATTTTAGAGAAACACTGGCATATTTTAACTACAGATCATTCACTGTCTCCATTTGTACCGACACACCCTTTACTCACCTATAGACGAGCTCCCTCCCTTCGTGATAAATTAATCAGAAGCGAATACACTCCAGCTAAGTACTTACAGAAACAAACCAAAGGGACATTCCCATGTGGGAAATGTAAATACTGTAGGTATCTATCTAAATCTAACAGATCCAACACTTTACCCAATGGACAACCCTTCTTTCCCCAACATTTTGTGAATTGCCGTTCCGTCGGCATTGTATATCTATTGGAATGCGAGTGTGGGTGCTTTTACGTTGGGAAAACCAAACTGCCTTTTTGGAAACGCATTTATCGACATACCCTAAGCATCAACCAAAAAGACCCTGATCTCCCCTTAGGGCGACACTGTGCAATTGTCCACCAGGACTCAACCCCCCAGATCACATTCAGAGCCCTTGACCATATCCCCCCACCCATTCGAGGGGGTGACTACAACAAATCCCTACTTCAAAGTGAGCTGAAATGGATTTTCCATCTTAATGCCACATCCCCCCCAGGCCTCAACGAGGCATTCAACTTCAAGCCCTATCTGGAAGGCTTTGAATCAGGGGTATGTGAACTTGATCTCTAACCCCTCTCTTTGCATACGAAGTTGGGCCTCCTCGAGTATTTCCACTCTGGGACCCCACCTCTACTTTGCTAACACAGCATTCACATGACAGTAATTGTGTTTCAATTTTATCTCTACACCTATTACAAACATACTTGTCTAATGATCAAAATCGGCCTATACAACACATCAAACCCATTGCAATGTTTGTTTGATTTTTCCGATATTTAAACCTCATCAATGTCAATGTACTTTCTGTATTCTCTTTCTCATGGATATGTCAATATTGTTGTATCCGCTACTGCAATGCATTATTTGTCTCTGTCCACTAGGTGGTGCTCCATTGAACTCTATGGTACTGTGACTCACTTGCTTACATGCAATCCCCTGCACTCAACACTTTGCAGGTCAACAACATTAGTACACCTATATACATCTCTCTACGTCTATATCCGTTTTTTCTGCCATCATTTGATCTACTCAGGCTGCCCGGCGCGGGTAAGACAACGTGCGCATGCGCGGATGTTCCACTGCGCATGCGCCGTATACACCCATTGAGGCGCACGTATCCACCACGCGCGCCCTTCGCTTGCGCTCCAGCAAGCGGGGAGGGGTTAGTCTGCCCGCGTCGGTGACGCTCCGACGCCGCACGAGGCCCCGCCCTTCCGGGCGTGACGACGCGCGGCGCCGCCGCTTCTGAGATCTCATTGGGGAAATACTTTATGGCCTCTGAGCCACCATCCCCTCACCTGGCCCTAATTACAATACAGCTCAGCGCACCCATTCCACACCTGGGCTCGCTCAGCTGATACCAATCCCCACATACATATAAACTTGAGCAATGGCGGGATTAGCTACTACACTCCCCTGCCGGCGCTCTGCTGTACCGTACCACCGGATTTCCATCTATCAGGTAACACTACCTTCTCTACCTCACACTATTTATCTCACATGATATACTTTTGACCCCCATGTGATACTAATACTACCCCATTTTACTTCATTTCCACTCCCCAGTCATATCTCCTCTTGGCCCAGGCACATAGAGCCGTTGCAACCTAATGGTGCATGGCTTGGAGATCTTGCAGCCTTTCAAATGCTTAGCAGCCGTTTGCTTTTAACAGCATAAGACCAATACATCATTTGTGAATACACTGAGACCATACTCTTGTACCCCAAGATTACCGGGCTATTCGGGCCCTCCTTCTTCAATGTTTTGCAAGTGAGTACCGTTACCACTGAGTGGTTTAACCACAGGCTTTATATTTATTAATACAATATGTTGTATACTAATGTTCTTACTCTGTCTTACACAGTACTATTGAGCAAATACAGGAACTGTTATTGCCTTGAAAAAGGACGACTGTCCGAAACATGTCGGCATTTTCCTGAAAGACCCCGATATTATCGCAAGTTGTTGTGTAATCTTTGCATTTCATGTACATGTTTATGGTCACATACGTTTCCATGTATAGTCTTTGATTGATTTTTTGTAAAAACTGTATGTCTATTTACCTACCCACCTATTTACCTTTGGGCCTACCGCCCTAAATAAAACATATTTTTTGTTCACATGCATATACTCTCTATGTCTATCTGTTTAAGCTTCTCTCTGGGGTACAGGCCGTGTTAATGCACACTAGGCCTTCACAAATTTATATTGTTCATATGTGAGAAGCGATAGACCTTTTTGCCCCCAATTACTTGCTCACTAAATATATTAAATTTAATTTTTTTTGCAATGTTTTTCCAATATCAGAATAAACGGATAGTGTCTAAAGCGTTTATGAAAACGCAGAAAATGCTATTGGGAAGAAAAAAAACACAGCAAAATTTAATTTTTTTGCAATGTTTTTCCAATATCAGAATACACGGACAGTATCTAAAGCGTTTATGAAAACGCAGAAAATGCTATTGGGAAAAAAAAACACTGCAAAATTTAATTTTTTTGCAATGTTTTTCCAATATCAGAATACACGGATAGTGTCTACAGCGTGTATGTATGAACACGCAGAAAATGCTATTGGGAAAAAAAAACACAGCAAAATTAATTTTTTTTGCAATGTTTTTCCAATATGAGAATACACGGATAGTGTCTACAGCGTGTATGTATGAACACGCAGAAAATGCTATTTTTGTACATTACTAGTAAAAAAAAAAATATAATAAAAATGCTATAAAACTATCCCCTATTTTGTAAACGCTATAACTTTTTGCGCAAACCAATCAATAATCGCTAATTGCGATTTTTTTACCAAAAATATGTAGAAGAATAAGTATCGACCTAAACTGAGGAAAAAATGTTTTTTTATATATTTTTTGGGGATATTTATTATAGCAAAAAGCAAAAAATATTGCATTTTTTTCAAAACTGTCGCTCTATTTTTGTTTAAAGCACAAAAAATAAAAACCGCATGGGCGATAAAATACCACCAAAAGAAAGCTCTATTTGTGGGAAAAAAAGGACGCCAATTTTGTTTTGAAACCACGTCGCACGACCGCGCAATTGTCAGTTAAAGCAATGCAGTGCCGGATCGCAAAAAGGGGCCTGGTCCTTTGGCTGCCAATTGGTCCGAGGCTGAAGTGGTTAAAGATTGGTAAGCTGTGATATACTGCATTTTTGTTTTTTGGCCTAATATCACTTTAATGAGCCATCCTCTATAATCACAGATCTGTATGGCTCCACAATCCTTTACAACCCAAACACTAATGGGTATATTCTACAGGTGTGTCAATTCAATTCATTTCTTCAATTTTTTATTTTTGCGGATATTTGAATTTGACTACTAATGATATTTTCTGCAGTGACTGCTGGCATTCCTGTGTCAGGGATCGGTTTTCACTGATGTATAAAAGATAGATAGATAAATTCTCTTAAATATTAGTAGCAAAGTTCCACTACTCTGCAGATTAGATGTTGAAAAAATAACTGATGTGTAAAATATTTTATCATACTTTCCTATGCTTTGTGAAAATAAAACTGAAACAAAATGGACCTGCTGTGAAATTAATATGTGCAGTTTGTCAGCGTGTCATTCTTCCATCAGTGTACAATTGAACAAGGGATGTTTAATGATGTCAGTATTCTCCACTACCTACGGTGTTAAAGTAATTTTAAAACAAGATCACAGTGGAGCACATATAACACAATACAGCTGCAGTTTAAAGAGGAAGTAAACCCTGATGGGTTTACTTCCTCTTTGTTTCCCTGCAAAGGTACAGCATAATGGGCTACTATTAGGGTTGAGCGAACCCAAACTGTAAAGTGCATATTATTAGCAATATGTATATCTCAGACACACTGGGGGGCATTTACTAAAGCTGGAGAGTGCAAACTCTGGTGCAGCTCTACATAGAAACCAATCATCTTCCAAGTTTTATAGTCAAAGCTTAGTTGAACAAGCTGAAATTAGAAGCTGATTGGCTATTATGCACAGTTGCACCAGATTCTCCCCCATTGTCCATATTTAAATGCATACTTTTGATCCTATGGCTCACCAATGGCACTCATGATGGATAGAACAATTACAAAATGGTATCTCAGAAAGAATTGCAAAAAAATGCATGTAAATGTGAAACAATACACCACAAGTGTGCATGAACACACACAAATGTGCAAAAGCACATGGACACTTGTAAATGCAACCTAGTAAAAAAAAAGAATACATTGAAATATATGAAAAATGATTCCACAAAGCACAAATGCACTGAGAATGCACACAAATCTGCATGCAGAAATGCACAGTTAATCCAGAGATTGTGGTGTAAATGAACCCTTAATTTGTTTTCCTAATTAATTTGACTCACCATCCCAAATATTTCAATCTTGTTTGCGCAGGAGAAATTGCCAACAAGTTAAATGAGACTTTGAAATGCATGTTTGGAGCAATATGTCCCATGCAAGGGAATTTTCACCAGAGCTTGATGAATGAGAGAAACTCTGTTGACTTCCATCAATCAATCATATGCAAGCAAAAATGTTTTTTTTTATTTTCCTTTGCCAGAGGCGTAACTAGAATCTTCAGGGCCCGGTGCAAGAAACCATGAAGGGCCCCCACCAGGGGTGTTGCTAGGTCTACAAAAGATCTGGGGCTAGAGCCCATAGTAGCGAAGTAAAGAACGTCATACGCTTGGGCGGGCATACACATGTATACAATATACGTGTGTATATATATATATATATATATCTATATATATAAAATATCATTACATAATGTGGATCCCCCCTAACATCAGAGTCCCCACAGATCCTCCCCTAACATCAGGATCCTCAGAGAGCCTCCCTACGTACATAAGGATCCCCAGAGAGTCTCCCCCTTACATCAGGGTCCCCAGAGAGCCCCCCGTACATCAGGGTCCTCTGAGAGCCCGTCCTTACATCAGGATCCCCAGAGAGCTCCCCCTTACATCAGGGTCCCCAGAGAGCCTGCCTTTGCATTAGGGTCCCCAGAGAGCCCCCCTTACATCAGGGTCCCCAGAGAGCCCTTTCCTTACATCAGGTTCCCCAAAGAGACCATCCTTACATCAGGGTCCCCAGAGAGCCCCTTCCTTACTTCAGGGTCCCCAGAGGGGCCCTTTACTTCAGGGTCCCCAGAGAGCCCCCCTTACATCAGGGTCCCCAGAGCCCCCCTTACATCAGGGTCCCCAGAGGGCCCCCCTTACATCAGGGTCCCCAAGGGCCCCCCTTACATCAGGGTCCCCAGAGATCCCCCCTTACATCAGGGCCCCCAGAGAGAGCCCCCTTACATCAGGGTCCCCAAAGAGCCTCTTCCTTACATCAGGGTCCCCAGTGAGTCCCTGATGTAAGGGGGCCGCTCCTCCATCTACAGTGCGGCTTGCAGGACTTGTTTTACTGTCCTGCAAGCGCACCACTCCAGCGTGAAAGCCCTTGGGCTTTCACGCTGGAGAGACAGGAGCGGCTCTTTACAGGCGCTATGCAGGCGCTATTTTTAGCGCTGCAGCACCTGTAATGCGCCTCAGTGTGAAAGTAGCCTTAAACTGGAGCACTCAGAATCTGGTGCAGCTGTGCATCGTAGCCAATAAGCTTGCTCAATTAAACTTTGACAATAAAACCTTGGAGCTGATTGGTTTGCATTTCGGCCTGCACCATAATTTGCACTCTCCAGTTTTAGTAAATCTTGCCCACTGTCAGCGTTCATGAGTCACAGGATCAAAAGTACCTAGGTCGGCTGTATTATACCCCCATTTCCCACATGGCAGGGGGCACTGGGTGACTGCAATGCATCGACCAGTTTCTTTCAAAAGAGCTTCCTCAGGACACCTACTCCAATCACTCTTTTTAATCCATCCACACAGGGTGCAAACTCCACATTGTTTTACTTATTTTTTTTCTGTTTACCTGCATAGGCAGGTCAGTTGGTATTTTACAAAGTTGGTTAAACAATTATTACATTTTGTGATTTTATAGTGTTTAGATCCAAGTTGGAGAAGTTTTCTATAAAAACATACAACTTGCACATCCTCTGCATTTATACATCCCCTTCAAAGCTAACTTTTTATTTCCTGATGTAAACACAGACAAAAATGTGTGCTTAGTGCAAAAAGTGATAATGCAGCAACCTATATTTGGGACACAAAGGAATTACAAAAATAATTAATCTAAAATGTAAGCAAAACCAATATCTCTGTGGTGATTAATACAAAAAATGTTTGTATGGATCACTACAGAGATATTGGTTTTGCACTTTTAAACTAATTATTTATCATTTTTAATGCCTTAAACTCACTCCTAACTAACATCTTGCATGCATGTTTGCCTTTTTTGCCATTAAAAGGGAATTAGGGAGTCCCCCCCCCCCAATCATACTTACCTATGTGGATGCAGCATCAGTCTGATGCTGCACCTGTCCCACGTCAGCTCTAACACTAAGAACTGAGCGATCTAACACCACAGATCGCTCTGTTCTCATGGCTCTTTGAGCAGAGAGCTGGTGATTGTCAGTCACCTCTCCTGCTCTGCCCCCTCCTCGCACACTGGAGTGCTGGGCTGTGGAGGGGATGGGAGCGGCTGGCTCAGGCTCTCAGTGGCTTACTGAGAGGCTGAACCGGGTGCCAGTCCAGGCATGCGGGCATATCCTGACATTATTGTCGCGATCTTGCCCGAGCCTCCTTTAGCCCGCTGTCTGCTGAAAACAGGTCACTGAAATGCAGAACGAACTGCACTCCTGTAATCCATAGGAGAAGTACAGCCAAACAAGCTGTAGCTGTACTTCTCCTTTAAAGCAAAGAAGTTGGACTTACAATGCTCTTCAATTTAGGATTCAGCCTTAAAACATGCCAGTGTCTTTCCAATATTTCCTTAATGCCCTGTCACTGGAAAGTGTAAGGAGCTATTATCCTGCATTAATCTTCCTGACTTCCCTTTTGTTTTACCTTTAGTGATTCACAATTTTTTTCAATAATGCAATCTTTTTATCTTCACTGCATTCTTCAAAGCACATCCTTTTCAAGGCACAATTCCAAATCCGCAAAACACTTCAATCTATATAAAACCTTATTTTGGGAAATTCTGCAATTTGCAGGAAAGACAATTCACAAAATTCCAATATAATCATTACAAACATGTACTGTACAAAGAAATTAAATTTTTAATTGCCATTTTCATTTATTTACTTTTAATATGTGTTATATGTAACGAAATACACAACAAACTTAAACCACTATTTTAGTTTAGTATTATACAGGGAAACCATTTATCTAGGAGAATAAAAATAATTTGGTGCAGTTGTATGCAATGTAAAATAATATCAATTGTCACTGATTTATTATTAATATGCCAAATAATTTCTTTACTATTATATAGCCTCAAAGGAACAGTTGCAGAAATACTTAGTTTGGTCTTTAGTAAAAAAAAACAAAAAACAAACATTAAAAGGGTTCTCCAAAAAGCGTGAAGTCCTGAAGCATGACATCCATGGCCGTGTAAGCACTGACATTATGAGGAAAATTGCTGTGAGAAGGACCTTGGCATTGTTGTTGGCATAACTTCCCACTACAAGTACTGCATATCAGGGGAGGAGAGACTGGTGAGCAGAAGGCTTATGGTCTATAGCATAAAGCGGGATTTGACCCGTTACAGCTTTAGAGTCACAATCATTTTTGTGAGTCCTTACTTAAGGGGGCATGCGGCACTGATGTGTTTGGTGTACAGCAATTATATTATAAGAAAGCACGTGCACACTGAAGACCCAATTGTCCATATATTTATGTATATTGACTATATTGCCGCGTACACACGATCGGACT
>CM053028.1:334494786-334551315 GCA_028564925.1 Lithobates sylvaticus | reverse complement strand
ACTCTTTACCTGCACTTTCTCCGTCACCATCTTTCTGTCCACACTTCTTCTCCCAGTCTGGGGGTGGGACTAAGCCTTACTTACATTATTTTTTGTCTGGTAAACATTTTTTTTGGCTCAAAGATTTTTAAACAAACATACTGAACACATTCTATTTTCAATTAAAAAAAATACCAAGAAATTCTTTAAGTATGTAAACAGTAAAAAATATTGGCACCATAAAAAATGAGGAAGTACATCTAGTTACAAAGGATGGGGAAATGGCAAAGGTCTTGAATTTATTCTTCTCCTCAGTCTTCACAAGGGAATCAGGGAGCTTCAGTAACCAAATTGCAGTTTTCATCCTCGTGACACATCACAGGAAGCACCCTCATGGCTAACAGAGGACAGAATTAGACTTGGGAAACTTAACATTAATAAATCAGTGAGATTGGATGGCTTGCACCTGAGGGTACTCAGTCAAGTAATTGCCAAACCATTGTTCCTAATTTTTACTGACAGTCTACTGACTGAAGTGGTTCCAGCGGATTGGATAAAAGCCAATATAGCACCAATATTTAAAAAGGGCCCAAAATACATCCCTGGGAATTACACCAGTTAGCCTAACATCAATGGTATCCAAGCTCTTGAAGGTGATAAGAGACTATATACAAGATTTTAGTCATGTAAACGGTATCGTTAGCAGTAATCAGCATGGATTCATGAAGAATCGTTCTTGCCAAACCAATCTATTAACCTTCTATGAGGAGGTGAGTTGCCATCTAGATAAAGGAAGGCCCATAGACGTGGTGTATCTGGATTTTGCAAAAGCATTTGACACAGTTCTCCATAAAGGTTTACTGTATAAAGTAAGGTCCATTGGCATGGACCATAGGGTGAGTACATGGATTGAAAACTGGCTACAAGGGCGAGTTCTGAGTGTGGTGATAAATGGGGAATACTCAGAATGGTCAGGGGTGGGTAGTGGGGTCCCACATGGTTCTTTGCTGGGACCAATACTATTTAATTTGTTCGTAAACGACCTGGAGGATGGGATAAACAGTTCAATCTCTGTATTTGTGGACAATACTAACCTAAGCACGGAAATAACTTCTCCGCAGGATGTGGAAACCTTGCAAGAAGATCTGAACAAATTAATGGAGTGGGCAACTACATGGCAAATGAGGTTTAACCACTTCACATCTGGCCGTAGCCGAATGACGGCCTCCGCGTGGATGTCAATTCCTGGGAGGCCGTCATATGACGGCCTCCCTTTTCCTCGTTCCCTGTGCGCGCTCACGAGCGCGCAGCAGGGAAATTCTGTTTTGGCCGTTCCCTCGGACACAGCCAATCACAGATCGATGTAAACGGACAATCACAGCGGCCGTTTACAGCGCGATCGGCGTGTCCAATGGGAGATGATCTCATATGTAAACATATGAGATCATCTCTCAGCGCTGCTCCCCCTCCTCACACAGAGACAGCGTGTGAGGAGGGGGGAGATGAACGGCTGCAGCGCCGTAAGTGTCAAAAAAAAAAAAAAAAAAATGCCATCTGTGCCCACTGCCACCACTGCAATCTGTCCCCAATGCCAATTGCCAGAGCCATATGTCCCCAATGCCATCTGCAAGTGTCATATGTCCCCAATGCCATCTGCCAGTGCCATCCCCAGTGCCATCCCCAGTGCCATCTGCCAGTGCCATCTGTAGTCAGTGCCATCTGTCAGTGCCACCTGTCATCAGTGCCACATGTCATCAGTGCCACATAGTGCCACATGTCATCAGTGCCACATAGTGCCATCTGTCATCAGTGCCATCTGTCATCAGTGCCATATCAGTGTCACGTGTCATCAGTGCCACATATTAGTGCCATCTGTCATCAGTGTCACGTATTAGTGCCATCTGTCATCAGTGCCACCTGTCAGTGTCCCGTGCCATCTGTTATCAGTGTCACCTGTCATCAATGCCACGTATCAGTGCCATCTGTCATCAGTGTCATGTGTCATCAGTGCCACGTATTAGTGCCGTCTGTCATCAGTGCCACGTATTAGTGCCATCTCTCATCAGTGCCACATATTAGTGCCACGTGATATCAGTGCCATGTATAAGTGCCATCTCTCATCAGTGCCACATATTAGTACCATTTGTCATCAGTCACGTGTCATCAGTGCCCCGTATTAGTACCATCTGTCATAAGTGCCACATCAGTGTCACGTGTCATCAGTGCCACATCAGTGTCACGTGTCATCAGTGCCAGGTCAGTGTCACGTGTCATTGTCCTGGTGCTCCAGGGCCTTCAAAAGTGTAATAGGTAGTCAACAAGTTAGATGTGTAATTTATGCTCCTAGAACATGTGATTGCCCCCCCTTCATGTTGGGCCTCTCTAAGTGGCCAGGCTGTGAAAAAGTCCCACACATGTGGTATCGTAATACTCAGGAGGAGTGGCAGAATTTATTTTGGGGTGTCATTTGTGGTATACACATGCCATGTGAGAGAAATAACCTATTACAATGACAATTTTGTAGAAAAAAAATTAAAATTAAATAAAAATTCATTTTGCAAAGAATTGTGGGAAAAATTTACAACATCAAAAAGCTCACCACGCCTCTTTCTAAATACCTTGGAATGTCTACTTTCAAAAAAGGGGTCATTTGGGGGGTATTTGTACTTTCCTGGCTTGTTCGGGTCAAAAGAAATGAGATAGGCCACCAGTACATTAGATGTGATCAATTTTGTATAATTTGCACCATAGCTTGTGGAGTCTGTAACTTTCACAAAGACCAAATAATATCCACTAATTTGGGTTATTTTTACCAAAGATATGTAGCAGTATAAATTATGGCCAAAATTTATGAAGAAAAGGTCTTTTTTCATTTATAGCGCAAAAATAAAAAACCCAGAGGTGATCAAATACCACCAAAAGAAAGCTCGATTTGTGGGAAAAAAAGGACAAAAAATTAATTTGGGTACAATGTTGCATGACTGAGTAATTGTCAGTCAAAGCGTGAGAGCACCGAAAGCTTAAAATTGGTCTGGATAGGAGGGGGGTTTAAGTGCCCGGTAAGCAAGTGGTTAATGTAGAAAAATGGAAAATAATGGAAAATAATGAATTTGGGTGGCAAAAATATGAATGCAATCTATACACTGGGGGGAGAACATCTGGGGGAATCTAGGATGGAAAAGGATCTGGGAGTCCTAGTAAATGATAGGCTTAGCAATGGCATGCAATGTCAAGCTGCTGCTAACAAACCAAACAGAATATTGGCATGCATTAAAAAAGGGATTAACTCCAGGAATAAAGTGATAATCCATCCACTCTACAAGACTCTGGTCCGGCCGCACCTAGAGTATGCTGTCTAGTTCTGGGCACCAGTCCTCAGGAAGGATGTACTGGAAATGGAGCGAGTACAAAGAAGGGCAACAAAGCTAATAAAAGGGTCTAAAGGATATTAGTTATGAAGAAAGGTTGCGAGCACTGAACTTTTTTGCTGCAGGGAGTTTAACAAGACACGTGGCCACTCATTAAAATTAGAAGAAACAAGGTTTTACCTTAAACTACATAGAGGGTTCTTTACTGTACGAGCGGCAAGGGTGTGGAATTCACTTCCACAGGTGGTGGGGGGCATTGAAAGTTTCAAAAAAATATTAGATAAGCACCTGAACGACCGCAACATACAGGTATATACAATGTAATACTGACATATAATCACACACATAGGTTGGACTTGATGGACTTGCGTCTTTTTTCAACCTCACCTACTATGTAACTATGACAGCGCTGAAAGCTGAAAAATGGCCTGGGCAGGAAGGGGGTGAAAGTGCCCAGTATTGAGGTTAAAGAAAATTATTTTATTTTATTTTTTAGAATTGTAACCGTTATTTCTGTAGCAGCTAAACATGTGAAAATATTGTTGCAACCATTTTCTTCAAAGGCAGTCATAACATTATCAACTGTAAAGTATTTCACAAAACATATATACAGTATTTCTACCACAACAAGAGTGCTTGTAAGTTTCCTTCTCTACAATTGCTTTGAATTGTTAGTGAGATGTCAAATCCCTCCTGGTATTTGAATGCACTGAATCACAGCTGTGGTACAATACCAATTACTCTGAATAAATGTCCAGATATGCTCTAATAAGCCAAATGCTTTGCTGAACACACTGGGAGACCATGTAGCTTTGCAATCTACACATACAAATAAAGTGAAATAATAGATGAAGAGAGACAAAAAGGAAATTAAATTCAATATAAAACAGATTAAAAAGCCTGAAAGATTTTCCTTCAAGTTCCCACTGTTTATGAAGATGCAGTGGGAATTTTGTCATGCCTTGTGTATGTGTTAAGTAAACAAATCCACACAAAGTATATCAATACTGTACATACATTATCAAGATAACTTATATAGGGTACAAACAAGCATACAGTAGCTCTCTACACAAGAATCATTTTTTTTTTATTACATAGTTACATAGTAGGTGAGGTTGAAAAAAGACATAAGTCCATCAAGTCCAACCCATGTGTGTGATTTTATGTCAGTATTACATTGTATAACCCTGTATTTTGTTGTCGTTCAGGTGCTTTTCTAATCTTAATCTTTTTGAAACTATCGATGCTCCCCTCTGAAACCACCGCCTGTGGAAGGGAATTACACATCCTTGCCACTCTTACAGCAAAGAACCCTCTATGCAGTTAATGTTTAAACCTCTTTTCTTCTGATTTTAGTGAGTGGCCACTTGTCTTATTAAACCTTCTTCCGCGGAAAAGTTGTATCACTATTGTGGGGTCACCAGTATGGTAGAGAGTAAAAGAAAATCTGGATGGCCGCACTTCAGCAAGGCTTCTTTATTGAACGATAAATAAAATCCAAAAAAAAGTTACATCTTAGAGGATACAGCAAACAGCATGAATGGCTTACGGGTTTCATGCCTCAAAGGCGCTTAGTCATAGCTGTGACTAAGCTTGCTGAAGTGCGGCCATCCAGATTTTCTTTTTCTCTCTATCGTGAGCAGAGCCAGCACCAGCTGCACCTCATTAGGGTGAACATTATCCTGTTTGTGAGTCAGCAGACTAGAGCGGTATTCATACTCTTATCACCAGTATGGTATTTGTAAATTAAAATCATATCCCCTCTCAAGCATCTCTTCTCCAGAAAGAATAAGGTCACTGTTCGTAAACTTTCTTCATAACTAATATCCTCCATTACTTGCTCCATTTCCAGTACATCCTTCCTGAGGACTGGTGCCCAGAACTGGACAACATACTCCAAGTGAGGCTGGACCAGAGTCTTGTAGAGTGGGAGAATTATCATTTTATCTCTGAAGTTAATTCCCTTTTTAATGCATGCCAATATTCTGTTTGCTTTGTTAGCAGCATTTTGGCATTGCACGCCATTGCTGAGCCTATCATCTACTAGGACCCCCAGGTCCTTTCCCATCCTTGATTCCCCCAGAGGTTCTACCCCCCCCCCCCCCAGTGAGTAGATAGCATTCATATTTTTGCCACTAAAATGCATTATTTTCAATTTTTCCACATTAAACTTCATTTTCCAAGTAGTTGCCCACCCCATTAATTTGTTCACATCTACTTGCAAGGTTTCCACATCCTGCGGAGAAGTTTATGCCCTGCTTAGCTTAGTGTCGTCCACAAATACAGAGATTGAACTGTTTACCCCAGCCTCCAGGTCGTTTATGAACAAATGAAGTAGGATTGGTCCCAGCACAGAACCCTGGGGGACCCCACTACCCACCCCTGATCATTCAGAGTACTCCCCATTTATCACTACCCTCTGAACTCGCCCTTGTAGCCAGATTTATTACATTGGGAAAGAGAGATTTTAAAGTGGTTCTAAAGGCTGAAGGTTTTTTCTACCTTCATGCATTCTATGCATGAAGGTAAAAAATCTTCAGTATGCAGCCCCCAGCCCCTCTAATACTTACCCAATCACTATCCAGCGATGTGCACAAAATTGGCTTTCTATGGGGCACTTAGAGAGTAGGAGGAGAAGGGAGCATCGGCAGGGGACCCAAGAAGAGGAGGATCAGGGGTGCTCTGTGCAAAATCATTGTACAGAGCAGGTAAGTATAACATGTTTGTATTTTTTTATGTACCTTTAAAGTGATACTAAAGTCTAATTTTTTTCTTTGAAAATAACAATGTTATGCTTACCTGCTCTGTTCAGTGGTTTTGCACAGAGCAGCCCAGATCCTCCTCTTCTCTGGTGCCTCACTGGCGCTCCTAACCCCTCCCTCCTGTCAAGTGCTCCACAGCAAACAGCTTGCTATGGGGGCACCCGAGCTGAGCCACAGCTCTGTGTGTCCATTCAGACACAGAGCAGCAATTCGGCCCCGCCCCTTCTCTCTCCTCATTGGCTAACTGACTTTGATTGACAGCAGCAGGAGCCAATGGTGTCCCTGTGGTGTCTCATCCAATCAGGAGGGAGAATCCCAGACTGTAGAGGCACTTGTGCACATTGCTGGATCAAGATGGCGCTCAGGTAAGTATAAGGGGGCTGAGGGGGGCTGCTGTACACATAAGGTTTTTTTTATCTTAATGCATAGAATGCATTAAGATGAAAACTGTTTGCATTTACAACCACCTAATATCACTTTAAAGCCTAAGTGTAATTACTTTTTTTGTTTTAAAATCCCTTTTGCTGCTGGATGGTTAATATATAAAGTCCTCTGCACTTACCAATGCCCCACAGCAATAATCTTCAAGGGTTGTTGAGGTTTATATGATCAGCTGGACCTGTCACAAGCACTCATCAAAAGTGTATAATATGCTTGCCCTTTCCACCCCCACCCTCTATTTATAGAAACTCTCTATGAACAGAGGAGGTGGGCCTTTCATTCATCTGCCCAGCCTCCAATCATAGAACACTTTTCATTGATGGAAACTATAGTGCAGCTTTTCCACGAATTGATGGGGGGGGGGGGGGTGCAGAAAAGACGGGAATAGGTGGCAGTCTTGACAAGTGCTTGGGACTGGTGCAACCAATCATATTTACCCCAACAGCATCAGGAGATTATGGCTGCAGGGGCATGGGGGGGGGGGGGGAGCTAGGACTCCAGATTTCAGAAAGCTGCCAGCACTACAAGGGATATTTAAAAAAACAGAAAAGCATATAAACTTAATAAGAATAAAATAGTGCAGATTACCAGTGCTCATATGTGGTGGCTGCAAGTAAGTTTATTTTATTTTTTTTTTAGGATTCTTTTCACTGTGTGATCCTGCCAGTATCACACTTCCTGTCCTAGAGTAACAATGCTCACTCACTGTATCTATGAAGTAGCAATGCTGTCACCCCTAGGACAGGAAATGTGTAAGGACTACTAAATACAACCCCCTTTTTTATCTCAATAACATGGAGGGAAGGGTTCTGTCGTTTATATAGAGAGCTGTGAACAATTTTAGCTGTTAAGAGTAATCAGAGGCAGATAGCACAGGAAGCTAACTACTGAATGGATAAACAAGACATTATTAATGGTATATTTAACAGACCAAAAATATAGCGAATATGAGAAGTTCATTGTCAGGTAGAGATGTTCCAAACAACCCAGAACTCTTGAACAACACAAAAGTTCAGGCCCAAACAGCAAACCCCATTGATGTGTATGGAAGCCGGATGGCTGGTGTTTTTGACTCACTTGATCTGCTTGCGGCAGTGATTGCAAATTGCAACAGTGCAATTGGCTGCACATGTGCTAAAAAAGGGCCACACAGCTAAGCTTTGGGAAATGGGCTGGGAGATAACAGCTCCAATATCTGATGGAATAGGGTGGTTGCTCTTTACTATTCCATGATGGCTGCCTCTGGAGAACATCCTGCCTCATTGGGGTTGTGCCTCCCCCTCAATTTCCTCCTCTGCTCTATCTGGCACCCAAGTCGTGTCAGTGACCTCATCATCATCCCCTCCATCCTCAATATCACTGAAGCCAACTTGGTAAAATGCTACGACTGGGGGAACATAACTGCCAATTTGTTGTTTATCAGTGTTCTCCCCTCTCTGTAGGCTCATGTTACTCCCTTCCTCTACTTTAGAACCAACATCACAATCAAGTAATGTCTGTGAATCCTCAAGAAGCAAGTGGCTGGTGCTATGTTCAAATAATTCAGCTGACTCCTTCATGCCTGATGCTGGGGCTATGGCAGGAGTACCTGTGAACAGGGAGGCAGAATAAGCCACTCTGGCAGCTGCGGTGGACTGCGCACTAGTATCAGCTTGGGTGACAGAAGATGAGGAGGCACCAGTGATGACACCCATGTCCCCCCCATGATCAACGCAGAAGGACCGTGAACTGCCAGCTCTACCAGATCTTTTTTTTGGCTCTCCGGTATGTACGTTCACCCTGACTTTGCTTTCTTCCCCCGGCCCCCCCACGGATTATCTCTCCCCCCCCCCCTCCTCCTCTTTTTTGCTCTTCCACATTTTTTTTTTTTTTCCCCTACAACATCAAAATATTTTTTTCTATACCCCCCGGATCCCACCTCCTCCCCCCAGAACCTGGACGTGTTCTCGACCCCGTGCTCACCAGCTGCACCTCACACCTCCCTGGGAGGCCTCCATGAGGAGTGAGTGTGAGGAGTGAGTGTGGCCCCGGACCAAGTGTTGGTCCACAGGAAGGTTTTCAGGTAGTCTGGATGGAATTTTCCTCCAGACCCCATATTGTTTATAATGTTTTTTTTTTTGTTTTTTTTTGTGTTATGTTTACTGTTTTCATAGTCATGATGCCAAACTGTTATTTAACCATTGCTGCCCCAAAAACCATTGCATGCAGAGCGATTGATTGTGCATGCGCTGGTTTAAAGGACTATACTCATTTGTCTGGATTTAGATATAGATGTACTGCCCTCTGGCTTTGGACTCTGAATGGTCTATTTTATACCCCATATGCACACTCTAGTCGAATCATATTTCTAACATAATAGGTCTCCATATAATTTCACATAATGTACAGGGTTTTAACTCCCCCACAAAAAGGAGAAAAGCCTTTAGATTCTACAAACAAATGGGGGCGGACATTATCCTGTTGCAGGAGACCCATTTCTCTAATGCATCCCATCCCTGTTTCTTTGATAAGGCTTACAAACTCAAATTCTTTACCACTTTTGAGTCCAAGGCCAGAGGAGTTGCCATCTTTGTGAAGAACAATGTCTCCCTTGAAGTCACACGCTCCTACAAAGACCCGAACAGTAGATTTCTTATACTACAAGGACAACTACAAGGGAAGGCTATTACCATAGCTAATATTTACGCCCCGAATTCAGCCCACAGTAGGTTTTTTAATGAATTCATGCAGGTTTTAGATAAATACATTTCCCCCCACCTAGTTTTGGGCAGGGATTTCAACTCAGTAGCTCACCCCCTATTGGACAGAAGCAGACCCTCGCATTATGCCATCACATTTCCCAAGACACTTACTAGAGCCCTCACTTCATTACAACTCCTAGACACCTGAATATTGGAGCCAGAGAATATACTCACTACTCTAATCCTCACGATAGCTATGCAAGGCTTGACTATATTCTCACCTCCCCCATTCTATTAGCCAATTCGGCTAAAGCCGAGATTAAAGTTTGCCCCTGGTCGGACCACCAAGTGGTCTCCTTTCAAACGACACATGTAGGCATTTCTCCCGCAGTGGCCTCATGGAGAATGAATGACTCCCTGTTGTCTGACCCGGCAATTTTTACACAGATAGCAACCTACATTGAAGAATACTTCCACCTTAACAACACAGAAGACATATCCCCTCACACCTTGTGGGTAGCCCATAAGGCGGTTCTTAGAGGCCAACTAATTGACATAGCGGTCAGAAATAAAAAGCAGAAACTGTCCAAAATTTTATCACTTTCCCATGACCTACACGGCCTATATCATGCCCATGCTCAAGATCAATCACCTCAAACCCTTGCTCAAATTAACCAAAAAAGGCTTGAATTAGACACCATCCTTTCGGACAATACAGAAAAATCCCTTCGTTGGTCCAAGGCGAAATTCCTGCTACACGGTAACACAGCTTCAGGTATGTTTTCCCGCAAACTACCCCAATCCCTCCAACCCACACATGTCTATAAACTTAGGAACAGTACGGGCCAGATAGTCACCCACCCCAAAGATGTCCTGCAGATCTTCACTAAATTCTACCAAGCCTTACTGTCCCCTCCAGACACTCCCCCGGCCCCTGATCTTCCCCTATGGTTAGACTCCTTAAACCTCCCTAAACTTTCAGAAGACCAGTTATCCACCCTGAATGCCCCCTGTACTGAACAAGAAGTAGCCCTAATCATTAAATCCTTTAAAACCTCCACAGCCCCAGGCCCAGACGGTTTCACTTCCCTGTATTACAAAAAATATGCCCAACTATTAGCCCCTCAGATAACCAGAATGATAAACTTTACGCTTCAAGGTCACTCACCCCCCGCAGAGATGCTCGTTGCTAATATGACATTAATCCCGAAACCAAATAAGGACCACACCCTCCCACAAAACTATAGGCCTATCTCCGTATTGAACAATGATACTAAAATATTAGGTAAATTCCTAGCCAATAGACTCGCCCCTATAGTCTCATCCCTAATAGGCCCCGAACAAACTGGCTTCAATCCCAATAGACAAATTACAGATAACATCAGACTTGCGACGAATATAATCCAGGACGCAGAAACCTTCTCCCGAAAAGTCTTGATCCTGGGCCTTGACATACACAAGGCCTTTGATAGTGTCCTGTGGCCATACGTGGACCAAGTCCTAGAGAAATTTGGCTTCTCCGGAGAATTTGTACAAGGTTTCAAGGCACTTTATCACGAACCCCGCACAAAGATCAAGCTCCCAGGCTGTTCCTCTGAGTACTTTGCCCTTGGCAGGGGTACTAGGCAGGGCTGTGCCCTTTCACCTTTGGTGTTCGCACTTGCAATCGAACCCCTAACCAGAGCAATTATTATCAACCCCAACATAAAAGGATATACCAAAGGCGAGGGCGAATATAAGATTAGCCTATATGCAGATGATGTCCTCGCCTTTCTCCCTGACCCCCTAGTCTCCCTGCCCAACCTCCTTCAAACCCTTCAGACATTCCAGGAATTCTCAGGTTTGGGTGTCAACCTCTCCAAATGCTCCGCCCTCCCCATTAACATCTCCCAACACATTAAAGACACCCTCACACAATCATTCGGCATATCCCTATCAAAAACTACCCTTACATATCTAGGAATTCAATTAGCCCCCTCCCTCACAGAGATATACAATACTAATTACCCTAAGGCCTTTACTATGACCAGACGATGGCTCAGATTATGGTCCACCTTCAATATCTCTCTACTAGGCAGAGTAGTCGCTATTAAAATGTCCATACTCCCGAAACTATTATACTATTTCAGGGCTCTCCCCATATATGTTGCCCGCAGAACTCTACTATCTATTCAAAGAGATGTCAACTCTTTTATATGGCGAAACAAAAAACCTAGATTCAGCAAATTGTTAGCTCACAGACCTATGTCACGAGGGGGTCTAGGCCTTCCTGACATATGGCTATACTACATCTCCGCCAGACTAGCCCAACAGGCCCAATGGCATTCTACCTCAAGCAGTATTCCCTGGCTTCAATTTGAGACACAGTCAATTCGTCCCTTTTTTTTACCAGGTCTCCTATGGCAGTCCAACCTGAAGCCCAGCGAGATATTTCCCCTGAATAGGGTCGTAGGACAATCTCTGCAGATTTGGTCGTTGTACCGAACCAAACTGAAACTATGTTCCCCCTCCCCCCCCCCCAAACATCATTTCTAGGTGATAAGAGCTTCCCTTTAGCCTTCCACTCCCCTGCAACATTTCCCTGGTGGCTACACCACTCGTTAGTCACCCTGAAATCACTCACAAACCGCCTAGGATTCCTTCCCTTCTCAGACCTACAATCCAGATTTCAGATTCCCAGAGAAGAATTCTATAAATATCTACAAATCAGACATTTTTTTCAGTCTCTATTTAAACATGCAGTCAACACTCCTCCCAACTTCTACGAACAAATATGCTTGACACAGTCTAGAGACAAGGGCACATTGTCCTCAATCTACAAAAAACCCTAGATCTCATTCTCCCCATAAAGTCCACAGCTATGCTCAAATGGGAGTCTGAATTGGACACCGTCTTCTCGATAGAAGACTGGTCTGACATGCTGACTAACCTACACAAATGCTCAAAATCCATCGCTGTCAAGGAAACGATCCTTAAAGTTCACTCCAGGTGGTACCTTACCCCTGACAGGGTACACAAATTTTACCCTACAGTCCCTGCGACTTGCTTTAGGGGCTGCCAGGAGTTGGGCACTCTGCTGCACACCTTCTGGAGCTGCCCTCACCTACTACAACATTTATGGAACCAAGCCTCTATTAAAGTGGAGGCCCTCTCAGGCTCTAATACCACACTTACAGCACCAGTATGCCTATTATTCGTCCCTATCCCAGGAATCCCCCCTCCACCCGTAACCTGATAAACACACTGTTTTCGGCAATCCAGTGGACCATAGCCCTCAATTGGAAGTCCCAATCAATCCCCTGGGCCCAAGTCCTACAAAGAATGGAAGCCATTCGTCTCATGGAAAGGTTGTTCCACTCCATAATGGACACTATGCACGTTTATGACAAGAAATGGTCGGCATGGCAATTAGATCAACTACTGGCCATACCAGACCCTCTTACGCCTCTGAGGTGATGACGCAGTGTTGGATTACTGGAGATCTAGGGCACATTGCCACCTCCCTCCTACAAGTACAGATAGTCCCCAGCACACCAATATCCTCTTGGTAGTAAGTTTATCTTTTTTTTCTCATGACTATAGTTATGGTTTTGTTTGTTGTTAATTTTTATATAGCTTCATAGTCAGAGAAACTGCAGATGACAATTTAAGGCTACTTTCACACTGGGGCATTGGGGGCGTCGGCCCCCCCTTTTTTTTTTGCAGCGCTTTACCGTCATTTTTACGGCCCTTTTCAGTCGATACAGGTTTTTTTGTAACGATATGATATACCACCTCTTTGTAATGCCACGTGAATTACTGTCTATGTTCTTATGTGTATATTTTTTGCATCTTTTTTTTCAATAAAAACGTTTGTATTAAAAAAAAAATAGTGCTGTAAAGTGGCTCAGTGTGAAAGCAGCCTTAAAAAAAGTCAGGGGACCAAAAAAAAAAAAACACACATCAACCAAAAAAAAAAAAAAAGGGGGGTATACAGCACTGTAGAGCGTTCAGCTGCAAGGCTTCATCCAATTAGGGACCTAGAATGTACTGTGCAGCACAAAGTGCATTGTGCAGCGCTAGGCAGGGGAACAAATTCAGGTGTTCGCTGATCGGGTGAACAGGCAATGTTCGGGCCGAATGTTTGCCTGGCCTGAACCATATGCCCAACTCTATTGTCAGGGTTTACATACATTTTAGATAATTTCATTATAGGTGCTGTATCATATTAGTGTCCTGTACACCATGCAAAAACTGTTGTATATCTGCAACCTACATAATATTAGTGTACATGGGCATTTTGAGATTAATCTGAGATCAGGAAAAGGTCATTTTTAGGTTACACTCTTCCATAGGGTCCTATTAAAAGTTCAGACACTGCATTTCATATCCATTTCCATCAAAACTGTTTTATAAGCAGATTTTAAAACAAATTATGAATTTCCTTGTATACAAGATGACATTAAAAATTATATTTAATTTTTTTATGGCAGTGAGGGGATTCAGGATACAAACATACTGAAATCCCCATCTTTATAACAAGTCAGAAGCATGCCTTTGTTTTTTTTTCTCATTGTACAGTAGTAGAAATTTAACTGAATAGTTTAGAAAATGTCCAATTAGCCGAACACCTAATATATACACTAGTTAATAGTCCAGGATATGTTTAATTATCTAATTTAGATTAAGGATAATTGAAATGGCAATTAGGAATGGATAATTTAACGGTAGTGGTTACCATATGCAACACATCACATTATGTACAGTATATATTAGGTAAAAAATGTTAATGGCTCTTGTAAAATCATTCTTTCTGCATCCATACCTTAATTATTATGAAAAGTTTTATTTCAAAAATGTTCCTTAGCATTTCTGCAAATGGAATCAAACTAGTTGGGGTTGGTGTACTATATGATCCACTGCATATCGGCAGGTGTGGCAGGTGTGGATACTGACATTTTAGCATTGTTCCAGCATTTTTTAGTTTATTTTTTTCCATTACTGTAGCACTATTTAGGCATTTAAATTAATTTATCAGCATCACTATATTATACAATGTTGTAAATGATATAACAATAAAATCCCAATCAATAATCCATTTTAACATTCCAAACAAAGTAAGGATTGATCACAAGATACAGTAGCTCACAAAAGTGAGTACCCCTCACATGTTTGTAAATATTTTATTACCGGTATATCTTTTCATGTGACAACACTGAGAAATGACACTTTGCTACAATGTAGTGAGTATACAGTTTGTATAACAGTGTAAATTTTCTGCCCCCTCAAAATAATTCAACACACAGCCATTAAAGGATAAGTTCACCTTTTTTTCCAAAGTTTCAAAATTTCAGCCCCCTATGTACCAATATTGCATTCATGTATTTTTTTTGGCAAAAATATCAAAGCTTTCCAATAAATCTATAGACCACTTACCTTACTGTCCTCATCCATGTTTCCAAACATATCTATTGCTTCTGCCTTACTTCCTGAACAGACTGTAGGTCATGACACAGGAAGGAGTTGACCAGCTGACCTCATTAGCACATACCCTGCATCACCCGCCCGCCTACCTACCCACCCTTTTCCAGCTGCATGTTTTTTTAAATGAGATGCAATCAATCAGTGCTCACCCTTCTCACTAACTACACAATATAAAAC
Source organism: Lithobates sylvaticus (assembly GCA_028564925.1). NCBI lineage: Eukaryota > Metazoa > Chordata > Amphibia > Anura > Ranidae > Lithobates > Lithobates sylvaticus. The sequence continues at coordinate 334,536,444 of CM053028.1, read as the reverse complement.
GTGAATGATCACAGCGGAATGTTCTCCAGGGGACTTGTTTCGGAACCATATGAACTGGGTGAGACAACCGGCATTCCTGCCAGTAGATTATATACCCCACCCTTGTTTTTACTTGTTGTTTCTATCCCTTTGGCATTGTCTCTTTATTAGTATCAGCCGGTCACTTCCTTACCCTGTTATATGGCTTTTTTCTAGAGGCCGCTCCCTTTCCAATGCCTATTTTAGCCCACAGCAATATACAGAGGCTTTTTTACCAGGATTGTACCGAACTGGACTACTAATCCTTTATCTTTAAGTCTCTATCACGCTTTGAACTTGTCTAACTAAGGCTGGTTTGCCTACTATCTATGCCTGCTCAATTACTCCTACCAACATCTGAATGGTTCCCTTCATGTCCCCCTGGAGATTTGATATCATGTATCACATATGGTAATAATTACCCTTAGCTGAGCTGCTTATTCATTGCTCCCTCATTAACCCCAGTCACATATCTAATCATTGCCTTGTTCTACCCCCATCCCCATTATGGGGTTTGTTTTTACCTTCCCCAGCTCTCCCCCTTCATTCTTCATTTTTCCCTTTCTCCTTCCCTCCCTTGCCCCCACTTTTCTTACAACCACATATGGTAATTATCATCCTCAGGTGAGCTGCTTATTCACTGCTATCATACTTAACCCCAGTCACATATCCATTCATTACTTTGTTCTATCCCCACCCCCACTATGGGGTTCTGTTTCCATTTCCCCCAGCTCTCCCCCTTCATTCTTTGGTCTTCTTTTCCTTCCCTCCCTTGTCCCCACCTGTCTTCCTTCCTCCCCTCTTCTTTTTCAATTTTCTTCCCCTCCCCTTTTCCTCTTTTTTCCCCCTTCCTAAACACCCCCTTCCCCTTTTTTATTCTTCTTTCCTCCTCGTCACCTTTTTCCCTCTCCTATTTTTCCCATTCCCCTTTCCCTTTCCCATCATTTTTCAACTTGTTCACTTAACTACTCCCTTCCCACTCACCACTGTTACACCTTTCCTGCAATGAGTGGTTTGTGACCCTTCTTATTACACAGATACATGTTCCTTATTTAATTAATTAATTACAACTTCTTTACTTAGACTCATACCCGCAATCATCCCCCTTGTCCTCCGCAGGGGCAATTCCTAGTTTGGGCTGGTGGTTGCGCTTAGGCCGTGCTGCAGCCTGGTGAGCAATTTGATGTTTATCATTTTATCATTATTGTGTATATCCTGCTGAATCTTACTTTGCGCAATTTTGAATATATTGTATTCGAATTGTGTCTTATTTCATCATTTATTTTATAGATTAGTACTCCTGAAGAAGCGGTTACCAGCCAAACTAGTAGAGAACCAAACAAACTTTGAGAATTGCTTCAACAGCAGATATTTGCTGGGAGTTCCCTGAGTATTTGCTATTTGAAATACAATTTCTTCCTAATTGTTGTTTTAAATATACCCTGTATGTCATTTTTATGTAATACATAGTTTTTTTTTTTATATATTATTTATCTTGTCTGTTATCAGTACCAAGATAGTCCATCACTTTTCTGAGTCTGGGATTAGAATCACGGTCAGCTTCAGCAACTGTTCCTTTTTTCCCACCCTCACCTCCTTCCATATATCAATTGGATGATGGTACTGTGTTAATTTTTGAATAATATTTTTTTTTATAGGAGGCTATACTCTAAATTTAATTTAAATGAACAGTGATTTTTTTATTTTTAAATTGAAAGCATAAAAATGGAAAATTCCTTCCAATGTAGTGCCTGGGGGGTCTCCTTAGTCTATCTGTAAAGTGGCAGATCTGTATCATTTCTAGAACCTGCTACAGCAATAATTGCATTTATAAAGCCAAAAAATTCACATTTTCCCTGCAAGCTGCCTTTATTTTGCTCAGCAACAGCTGGGGAGCCAGTGTGTATGATGAGGCTACAATGTAGTGCACTGGTAACAAGATTAGAGATATTTTTTATACATTCTGGTGTCACTTTGACTTTGGATAGAAGTAACGGGTGCGTAAAAATTGGTCTTTGGGTGTCAGTGGCGCCTTCCCACCATAACCCTATAGAGGTAATCTTGATGAAAGCAAGAATTAGTCTTGCTGTAAAAAATTGCAATGATATGCACCTTTCAAATAGGTGCAGAAAAATTGGTCTTTGGCGTTTTCCCACCGTAACCCTATAGAGGTACTCTTGATGAAAGCAAGAATTGGCCTTGCTGTAAAAAATTGCAGTGATATGCACCTGTCAAACAGGTGCAGAAAAATTACTGTTTGGGTGTCGGGGGTGCCTTTCCACCGTAACCATATAGAGGTGCTCTTGATGAAAGCGAAACCAATTGAATGATATGCGCCTGTCAAACAGGTGCTGAAAAATTTGGTCTTTGGGTGTTAATTGTGCCCATGAAATCTATAGCAAAAACATTCTTCCTTGTTGGGCTTCATAGCTGGAAATCCAGGACTGATTCATTTTTATAAAAGTCAAACAGTCCACAGAGTCTGTGGACAGTTGCGTTCTATGATCAGTAATGAAACCTCCTGCAGCACTGAAAGACTGTTCTGAAAGCACACTGGATGCAGGGCAGCCCAACAACTCAATAGCATACTGGGCAAGTTCTGGGCAGTGGTCTATTCTCATGACCCAGTAAGTCAGTGCATCTCTGTTTTGGCCCCCGAGGTAATCGTCCAGCATGTGATGCAGACGCTGCAGATGGGATATGGAAGATGACAGCCCTGGGTGGTGAGCACTAAAAAAATTCTGAAATGCCTCACTTGGATGCCTTCTCCAATGTCCTCTCCTGACCAACAGAAGACTCAAAACTATGTTTCCACGACACTGTAACATACTGGAGTCATGAAAAATGTTCAATAAAATTCTCTTTAACATGTCCTCAAGAGATTTTATCTTCTGCACTCTCTGAACTCGAGATGAGTTCTGAGACCTTCCCATTATAACAGTGGTCAAGCAGGGTTGCCAGTAATTATCCTTTCATCCATTATGCCACATATTCTTGGGTCCTTTTGCAGGCTTTGAAGTATTAGGTTGCCCATGAGCCTTAAATTGGCCAAGGCTTGAGAAGCAGACTCCTCTGGGTCACTCAGGATGACAGCAATTGGAACTCCCAGCCACGTACTACTCCCAAGGGTCCTGGGGTTGGAAAGCCATCGCTTACAGATTGACACATGTCTTCCTCTTCTTTGATGCCTATGAAAGTACCAGAATCCTCCTCCTCATCCTCCTCCCCTCTCTCCTCCTGTGTATTCTGTGACATAGGAATGATAGTGTCTGGATAAACAGGGCCTTGAGATAAAAGGAAGTCCTCCTCTTCCTCCTGCTGCTCTGCCTCCAGTACCCTGCCCATAATGCCACGCTGAGTCTGCTCCAGCAGGAACACAACAGGGTTTGTGTCACTGGTGCATGCACTGTCACGGCTCACCATCCTAGTGGCCTCCTCAAATGGTGACAATACAGTGCATGTGTCCTTAATGATTAGCCACTGGCGAGGGGAAAAAAGCTGAGGTGGCTTGAGCCTGTCATCGTGCCGAATTAGCCCAGGTACTCGTTGACAGCCCTCTGCTGCATGCATAGTCACTGCAGCATTGACAAAGTCGAGTTCCACCTGGTGGGCATGTCACAAATCAAGCGGTTTACAGGCAGGTGGATTTCCCGCTGAATTTCAGCCAACCGAGCATGTACGTGTATGACCGCTTGAAATGGCTACAGACTCTTCTGGCCAACTTTAGCATATCTTGCAACCCTGGTTACATATTTAGGAAATGCTGCACCACCAAATTGAGGACATGTGCCAGGCATGGCACATGTGTCAACTTTCCCTGTCTAAGGGCGGACAGGAGGTTTGAGCCATTATCGCACACCACCATTCCTGGCTCCAGCTGGTGTGGTGTAACCCACCTCTGGGCATTTCCCTGCAGAGATGCAAGAATCTCTGCTCTGGTGTGGTCCCTGTCCCCTAAACACATCAGCTGAAGCACTGCATGGCACATTTTAGCCTGACTCATGGAATAGCTCTTTGAACGTTTAGGGGGTACCTGATGTTTATAGGAAAATTCTGCAGAGGAAGGCATGGAGGTGGCGGAGGAGGAGGGGGAAGAGCTCACAGGTCTAGCATCATCACCACCAGCTGTATGGATACGTGGGTGCACAACAAGCTGCAGCACAGAGCCTTGCCCCACAATGCCAGAACATTCCCTTCCATGTGATGGTGAAGAGGTGGAACGGTCTTACGTGAAAGTAGTAGTGCCTTGGAACCTGACATTCTGGTACAGCACATTGTGCAAATTCACGGAAGGTGACAGAATCCACCAGGCTGAAAGGCAGAAGTTGGAGTGCCAACAAGATTGCATTTAGATGCTGGGCATGTGGGTGGCAGGGACTATATATTTTTTTCTGCTGCAGCAGATGGGGCAGAGAAATTTGCCGGCTACAGTCGGCAGCTGGTGGTGTGTTGCTGGCAGATGTGCTGCTAGGACCTAGGACACCCTGTGCTATACCATCATCCCTTCAGTGGAGGCTGCTCGGTATAGCAGGGGCAGACTGAAGTGGGTAAGGAGGAGAAGGGGGGACAGATTTGTGCCCCTTTTGTGTGGCTTTTAGGTGCTCTTGCCAATGGGCTGAGTGGTTGGATGTTTTTGCCACGTTTGATGTGCCTGAGACACTTTTTGCAGATAGCAACAGTGTGATCTGCTGCAGATGTGCTGAAGAAGGCCCAGACAGCTGAGCTTTGGGGAGTGGGTCGGGAGATAACAGCTGCAGAATGTGATGGAGTAGGGTGGCTGCTCTCTACTTTTATTAATGTCGGCCTCCTTGGGGTTGTGCCGCCTCACCTTTAGTTTCCCCTCTCTATCTGGCACCCAAGTCGCATCAGTGACCTCATCATCAATATCATCATCATCATCTCCATCTCCATTTCCTCCATCTTCATCATTACCACTGGAGACAACTTGGCAATACACTGTGGCTTGGGGAAAACGAATGCCAATTTGTCTACCAGTGTTCCTCTCTCTCTCTAGGCTCATGTTCCTGCCATCCTCAACCTCAGAACCAACATCTGAATCCAGTAATGGCTGGGTATCATCAAGGCACAAGTGGCTGATGCTGTGGTTAAATAACTAGGCTGACTCCTCAATGGCTGATGTTGGGATTATGGCAGGAATAGATGTGGACAAGGAGGCAGGTTTATCCATTCTGGCAACTCCAGGGGACTGTACACTTGTCTCTGCTTGCGTGAGAGAGGATGAGGAGGATGAGGAAAGTTTAGTAAGCCAGTCCACCACCTCCTCTGCATGCTGTGGCTGGATAGTGCAGGCAAACTCACTAAACAGAGGAAATGGTGCCCTGCCTGAGGACTAACCACCTTGTACACCTTTGCCTGTGGACACATTTGTTGCTGGCCCCCTTACAGTGCCAAGGGAACGTCTGCCTCTCCTTGTTGTCCTCTTATACATTATTAGGAGGGAGGGGGCGGTGTTTAAAAGCAATTGTAAAGAAGAAGTTGAAATATATATGTAGATGCACTTTAATCAATCTAAAGAAGTGTTTGGTGCACTTTAATTTGAGTACTCACACTACACAGACACACTCCAAGGATACACTATAATAAGATGCAATATAATGCACCAAACGTACAGTCATGCACAGAACTATATGGCGTTAAACTGGCAGTAACACACACAAAATGATATGGCGTTAAACTGGCAATAAGGCACACAGAACTATATGGCTTTAAACTGTCAGTAAAGCACACAAAACGATATGGCGTTAAACCTGCAGTAACACACACAGAACTATATGGCATTAAACGGGCAGTAACGCACACAGACCTATATGGTATTAAACTGGCAGTAACGTACGCAAAACGCTATGAAGTTAAACTGGCAGTAATGCACACAAAACAATATGGCATTAAACTGGCAGTAACACATGCAAATCTAAATGCGTTAAACTGGCAGTAACGCACACAAAACGATATGGCGTTAAACTGACAGTAACACACGCAAAACTATATGGCATTAAACTGGCAGAAATGCATGCAAAACAATATGGTGTTAAACTGGCAGTAACGCACACAGAAGTAAATGGCATTAAACTGGTAGTAACGCACACAGAAGAAAGTGGCATTAAACTGGCAGTAATGCAATAAAATAGACGGTGTTCAACCGTCACTACACTGCACTACGCTATCTATACACTAATGTCAGGATTACTGACACGGTCTCATTACACTACACTGAAACTATATGAGCTGTCCCTACTCCTTACTAATGTATGTATGAATGACACGGTCTCACTACACTACAGTGAAACTATCTGAGCTGTCCCTACTCTAGCTGCACACTATGCAAAGCTGAATGATGGTCCTCCTCACTACACTCACATTATCCCTAAACTGACACTAAACGAATATTCTACACTGACAATTGAAGCAAAATAGCACAGTATAGCACACTAACTAACTGATAGCACTGAACAGAGCCCTGTTCTATCTCTCTCTGAAAATGTCTCCCATTGAAAGAATACTTTTATTCTGTGGGGCGGGAATGAGCCATGATTGGATAAAGTCATGATGACAGTGTCCAATCATGACTCTGACAGTGCTCTGTGCCCTGATTGCCTGAAGCTTCAGCCAATCAGGGCTTGCAATGCAGTGTTCATATGTGTTCGATTCTGGGGGGGGGGGGAACAAACGGTCCAACGACCATTCGCCCATCCCTAACTAGTTTGTGCATCCATCCATATGGATATCTCCAGATTTTTGTTTTTTATTTTCAAAATAGTAAAAAAAATAAATATTTAATTTAGCTGTATATTTCTTGTTACTACCATAACCTGCCACCAAAGAACAACCCAAAATAAATGTACCTAGTTAATGAAAGCCAATGTAGCACCAATATTTAAAAAGGGCCCAAAATACATCCCTGGGAATTACAGACCAGTTATGCCGCGTACACACGTGCGGACTTTTGCCGGCGGACCTAGTCCAGCGGACAATCCCGCGGGACTTTCCAGCTAGGTCCGCTGGACTTTCCGAGCGTGTGGACTAGCCCACACACGCACGGACTTCTCCAGCGGATAATCCGCCGGCCAAAAGTCTGCGGGACTTTTGAAAATGAACGGACTTGCCCACACACGGAGCAGTCCGTTCATTTCGAACGTAACTTCAGGTTACGTAGCTAGCGTAGGCAGTAAATGCCGCCGCGCTAGCTCCGCAAGCTGGCATGGATTTAAAGGGAATCCCCACGCCGAAAAAACGGCGTGGGGGTTCCCCCCAAATCCAAGTCAGACCCTCATCCGAGCACGCAGCCTGGCAGGCCAGGAAAGGGGTGGGGACGAACGAGCGCCCCCCCCCTCCTGAGCCGTACCAGGCCGCGTGCCCTCAACATGGGGGGTGCCCTGGGGAAAGGGGGGCCGTGCGGCCCCCCCACCCCAAAGCACCTTGTCCCCATGTTGATGAGGACAAGGGCCTCTTCCCGACAACCCTGGCCGTTGGTTGTCGGGGTCTGCGGGCGGGGGCTTATTGGAATCTGGGAGCCCCCTTTAATAAGGGGGCCCCCAGATACCGGCCCCCCACCCTATGTGAATGAGTATGGGGTACGATGTACCCCTACCCATTCACCTAAGGTGTAAAATGTAAAGTACAAAAAACACACACACTTTTGAAAAAAATATTTTATTGCACTGCTCCGGGGGTCTTCTTCCGTCTTGGGGGTCTTCTCGCCGGACTCCTCCGCTCTCTTCTGCTCTTTTACCTAGCTCTTTCACGAGCGGGGGGAGTCCGGCTACCTTCTTCGTCGTCGCCGCCGTCTGGGGGTCTCGATCCGCCTTCGGGGGTCTTCCGGGGGTCTCTTCTGTTCTTGCGGCGGTCGTCGTCTTCCGCGCCGCCGGCGCCTTGTCCTTCTTCTTGTCCTTCTTCTTGTTCTTCTTCTTCCGATGTTGACCCGTCGCTGTCTCTGCCCGGAATGCCTGTGCCGCTCTGCGCTCGGACTTATATAGGGACATGGGGGACAGGGTCACATGTTCATGTCACATGGTGACCCCGCCCCCTTGCGATGTCACAGTCCCAGCATCCTCCGGGACTGTGACAACACAAGGGGGCGGGGTCACCATGTGACATGTGCATGGGACCCTGTCCCCCATGTCCCTATATAAGTCCGAGCGCAGAGCGGCACAGGCATTCCGGGCAGAGACAGCGACGGGTCAACATCGGAAGAAGAAGAACAAGAAGAAGGACAAGAAGAAGGACAAGGCGCCGGCGGCGCGGAAGACGACGACTGCCGCAAGAACAGAAGAGACCCCCGGAAGACCCCCGAAGGCGGATCGAGACCCCCAGACGACGACGGCGGCGACGACGAAGAAGGTAGCCGGACTCCCCCCGCTCGTGAAAGAGCTAGGTAAAAGAGCAGAAGAGAGCGGAGGAGTCCGGCGAGAAGACCCCCAAGACGGAAGAAGACCCCCGGAGCAGTGCAATAAAATATTTTTTCAAAAGTGTGTGTGTTTTTGTACTTTACATTTTACACCTTAGGTGAATGGGTAGGGGTACATCGTACCCCATACTCATTCACATAGGGTGGGGGGCCGGTATCTGGGGGCCCCCTTATTAAAGGGGGCTCCCAGATTCCGATAAGCCCCCGCCCGCAGACCCCGACAACCAACGGCCAGGGTTGTCGGGAAGAGGCCCTTGTCCTCATCAACATGGGGACAAGGTGCTTTGGGGTGGGGGGGCCGCACGGCCCCCCTTTCCCCAGGGCACCCCCCATGTTGAGGGCACGCGGCCTGGTACGGCTCAGGAGGGGGGGGGGGCGCTCGTTCGTCCCCACCCCTTTCCTGGCCTGCCAGGCTGCGTGCTCGGATGAGGGTCTGACTTGGATTTGGGGGGAACCCCCACGCCGTTTTTTCGGCGTGGGGATTCCCTTTAAATCCATGCCAGGTCACGGAGCTAGCGCGGCGGCAGTAACTGCCTACGCTAGCTACGTAACCTGAAGTCACGTGCTAAATGAACGGACTTGCCGATGAGCGGCAAGTCCGTTCATTTCAAAAGTCCCGCGGACTTGCCCACTAACGGCGGGATTGTCCGCTGGACTGCCAAGTCCAGCGGATAATTTTAAAACAAAACTTAAAACTTTGGCGCCAAAAAGTCCGCCGGACTTTGGCGCCAAAAAGTCCGCCGGCGCCCACACACGAGGGGATTATCCGCTGGACTTCAGTCCAGAGGATAATCCCGCGGGATTGTCCCTTCGTGTGTACGCGGCATTAGTCTAACTTCAATAGTATGCAAGCCCTTGGAGGGGATGATAAGGGACTATATACATGATTTTAGTAATGAGAATGGTATAATTAGCAGTAATCAGCATGAATTCATAAAGAATCATTCTTGCCAAACCAATCTATTAACTTTCTATGAGGACGTGAGTTGCCATCTAGATAAAGGAAGACCGTAGATGTGGTGTATCTGGATTTTGCAAAAGCATTTGACACAGTTCCCCATAAACGTTTACTGTTCAAAATAAGGTCCATTGACATGGACCATTGGGTGAGTACATGTAGTGAAAACTGGCTACAAGGGCGAGTTCAGAGGGTGGTGATAGTGGTGATAGTGGGGTCCCCCAGGGATCTGTGCTGGCACCAATCCTATTTAATTTGCTCATAAACAACCCGAAGGATGGGGTAAACAGTTCAATCTCTGACTATACTATGCCAAGCAAGTCAATAACTTCTCCGCAGGATGTGGAAACCTTGCAAAAAGATCTGAACAAATGAATGGGATGGGCAACTACATGACAAATTAAGTTTAATGTAGAAACATTTTAAATAATGCATTTGGGTGGCAAAAATATTAATTCAATCTATACACTATATAGGCATGCATTAAAAAGGGGATCCACTCCAGAGATAAAATGATAATTCTCCCGCTCTACAAGACTCTGTTTCGGCCGCGTCTGGAATATGCTGTCCAGTTCTCGGCACCAGTCCTCAGGAAGGATGTACCGGAAATGGAGCACAGGAAGTACAAAGAAGGGGCGACAAAGCTAATAAAGGGCCTGGAGAATGTTAGTTATAAGGAAAGGTTGAGAGCACTGAATGTATTCTCTCTGGAGAAGAGACGCTTGAGAGGGGATATGATTTAAATTTACAAATACCGTACTGGTGATCCCACAATAACACTTTGTCAACTGCTAGACACGCGGAGTTGTCTATATGATGACCTGCAAATGCAATGCCTTTTATATAGGCAAAACGAAACAAGAATTCTGGCGGAGAACTTCGAAACATGTTTACAACATGCAAATAGGGAATAGATACCTTCCCTTAGGCAGGCATGTAGCGTTGAAACATGGCAACAAAATGGCCAAAGTCACCTTTACTGCCCTCGACCGAATACATATTCCAGATCGAGGTGGAGGCTAAAAAATATTTTTATTGCAAAATGTACAAAGATGGATATTTAGGCTACAGGCTACTACACCTCAAGGCCTAAATGGACTCTTATGCTCCCTTCTTGAAGGGATATGCATCAGGTAAAACTAGCTAGTACGAAGGAGAAACCTATTATAGGTCCAAACAGACTTAGTTATTAAACCAGGAAAAAGTACAGAATAAAGATATTCCTGGTTCATAATTAATAACTAGCTCCTCCGTATTTTTCCTTTACAAAATCAGGGCAACTATACCATGTCCAGAGCTCTATACATTTTGGGGAAATACATTTCCATTAATACGAAGATACCTCTATATGAATTTAGAGTGCAAAGTTTGTTTTTTGTATTTAATGTACATTTGTAATAAATATGTATACTTTTGTTTTTGTCTTTTCAGTGAATAACATCTAGGATTCCCAGTGGTTCCTTCCACCAATTTGGCATATGCTCCCCCCACTCGGCTTTCCGGGACGGTGGGGAGATGTGATTGCTTCACTTTTCTCCCCTATACACTCCCACAGTTCAGCCATTACTATTTTGGCGACTGGATGGCAGCCTACTCTGATGTTTTAGTGACGCCGTGCACATGTGCGTGATGTCACAACATCACGGAACTATGTAGGAGGAGACGGCGGGTTCCGGGGGCTTAGGCCTTCCGGAACGCTGAGGGAGTCCCGCAGAGTGGGGGGGTGGAGGAGGAAAGCGCATGAAATCAATCAAGCAATCTTCAACAAGATATTTAAACCGGCAGGCTCCAGCAGATCATTAGGTGATCTCTGGATGACTGCCGATGCACACATAGGAGGATATAGATAGACTCACCAGACCAATCGCTACCCTCATTACATTGAGTTATATAAAATATGTATATCCTTCACTAATTTTGCTAATATTGTTCAATCTTTTCACTTTTAACACAGATATGATATTCATCTTCAAACTTTGAATAATAATTTTTGAGTCATACACTTTTGCTAATCAAGGTATTTGACATTTTACCACCGATCACTCCATAACAGGGGTGATTCTACAATTACTGGTAAACATTTTTTACCCTTTTTTCTTCATACTATTTTATTTTTCACACACCTTTTCATTTTATCACTTGCATTGAGCAGCATTGTTGCTGTTTGTTGTCTGTGTGTCACTATTCACCTTTTCTTTAGTCATCACACTAACACACTAAATGTGAGAAGGAAAAAGAAACTGCGCCACCTTCTCTAGTGATATTTTGCCCTATTTTTACCCCCCACCTATGGTCTAGTATGGTGCTATATACAGTGCTCTGTGCTTAAAGTGCAATATCCTGATTCCTGATGTTGCAAATACAAGTTGCGAAATGCGTAGAGGCTGCTGGGTAATCCGTGAACGTCACTTCCGGTTCAGGCGATAGCGAGGCTTGGAACGCACGCAGACCGAGACAGTATAGAGACACAAGTGACAGGATCTTATACACACGGCTGGAGACGCTCAGTGCCGGCTTAAGGCACAATAAAATTGGAACACATATGATCCCACATGCCAGGAAACAGGAGGCTGTAACAATCTATATGTAGGAGTGGTTATCCGGAAATAAACCAAAGGCCCTAAACTCACCTTGATTCGGTGAGTGACCATTGCATAAGAGGTGGTGGATTCACTAAAGTATCTGCACAACAAATGCCAAGAACATAGAAACACTCCAGTTCACAGTGGTGTTAATGATTGGGACTTTTTTCTTATGTTTGAGTTTATTGAAATTATTGCTTGCTTATACCGGCGTATGTATAGTAGTACACTGTTTTATGGTATTTTTTGGCACATATGGTCCCAAACACAGGATTGTTGAGATGTTTTTTTGACACATAACTTTTTTGATATAAATATATCTTTTGATATAAATTTTTATGAGCACTAACCAAGGAAAAAACATACAAGGTATCTGATATTGCACATTAAGCACAGAGCACTGTATATACCGTGTTTCCCCGATAGTAAGACACCCCCGATAGTAAGACGTATCGGGAGTGTCAGAGGGGACAGCTAATGTAAGCCGTACCCCGAAAGTAAGACGTATGTCTTACTATCGGGGAAACACGGGGGATTTGCCTGCAGAGACCAGAGCCGAATGAGATGCAGAGTAGCGCAGGAAGCGTCTATCTGTCATACGTTGTCTCTCATGTCACTCAGCGCTGCTCGCTCCCCGGCGGCCCCTCCTCTCTTCTCGTCAATCCCCATTGGCTTGAGACATCATCTGGGATAGACGAGAAGAGAGGAGGGGCCGCCGGGGAGCGGGCAGCGTGACATGAGAGAAAACATGACAGATAGACGCTTCCTGCACTACTATGCTCGCAAGTAAGTGTCCCCAGATGTGCCCCATGCCCTGATGCCCTAATGTGCCCCATGCCCTGATGCCCTAATGTGCCCCATGCCCTGATGCCCTAATGTGCCCCATGCCCCATAATGTGCCCAGATGTGCTGTGCCCCATAATGTGCCCAGATGTGCTGTGTCCCCCATAATGTGCCCTGATGTGCTATGTGCCCCATAATGTGCCATAATGTGCCCTGATCTGCTATGTGCCCCATGATCTGCCCCATAATGTGCTATGTGCCCCATGATCTGCCCCATAATGTGCTATGTGCCCCATAATGTAAGACATACCCCGAAAGTAAGACATAGTGGGGCTTTTAGGGATAAAAAGAAAGTAAGACACTGTCTTACTTTCGGGGAAACACGGTAGCACCATACTAGACCGTAGGTAGGGGGTAAAAATAGGGCAAAATATCACTAGAGAAGGTGGCACGGTTTCTTTTTCCTTCTCACATTTTTTACATACAAGGTTACCAGTAGGGTAACATTGTTTCTAAACTGCAGCACATCGCAAAATATTTGATAATAAAAACAAATAATAAAAACAAAAATTAAATAATTGGCGCGGATACCTTATACACAGATTGATTTATCACACTAACACACTAGTTGTCTTAGTGCCTTATCATCAACTTTTATATGCACATACATTCATATAATTTTCATCATTATTCATTTTTATTCATTTCATAAAACATGGGCTAGCACAAAGGTATACCTCAATAAATGAAACAACACAGAAAATTACCAAGAAAATTAGTTTATTGGGTTTAAATATGGCCACGGTGTTATCCATGGGGGGCAACTCAAAATTACAAATTTAATAAAAATATAAATATAAAGCCATCTTGGCTAAAATGTATTTAAACAAAATTTAATTGATGCCCATCCAGTCAATGCTGGACGACTACTCCCCCTTTTGGACAACATCATGACTTTAGCGCTTCAGCTCTAGTCAGAGCGGTCTGTGAGAGAACCGCTCCAGGTCCTTTTATAAACTCCTATAGCGCGGGCTAGCAACCGCCAATTCAGACCCATCAGCCGCTTCTGCTGCACACCAATCCCCTGGTCTCCTTGTTGCCCAGGGATACCGTTCCAATGCTGCACCTGTGAATATGAATTAAAGAGGAGAAACAAATGGTCCCTTTGAGCTATCCCATGGTGGTCCAGCATATTGCAAGACCTTTCATGGGCTAGCACAAAGGTATACCTCAATAAATGAAACAACACAGAAAATTACCAAGAAAATTAGTTTATTGGGTTTAAATATGGCCACGGTGTTATCCATGGCAGGCAACTCAAAATTACAATTAATTTGTAATTACAAATTACAAATTTAATAAAAATATAAATATAAAGCCATCTTGGCTAAAATGTATTTAAACAAAATTTAATTGATGTCCATCCAGTCAATGCTGGACGACTACCCCCACCGGCTGAAGCCAATGGCGTAGCCACAACCGTGGCTGATTCGATTAAACTTTGCAGACCCATGTTGAAAATATCTAAACAATTTTGGATAAATGAACCATATCCTCACGGAATAAGCCTGGAACAAAGCCTTCCAGCTCATTGTGTCTGATGGAAAAACCTCCACGTGAAATTAGAAAACTGTGAATTGTCCTATTCAGCCGCCTTCTAATTTTATCTAGATAAAAAAGCTTGTCAAAGGGTGACCACAAAAGCCGCGGAATCATTTCAGAAAATGCTAGGATAGTGGACGGAAACATGAGATTGATAGTCTGCAGGTCCTGCTTCATTTTACATAACAATTCCCAAGTACCCACCTTACCAATATCATTTGCTCCCGCATGTATAACTAAAACATTAGGGGACGGCCACATATCAGATAAATACTCTAATTGAAACATAAGGTCTTTCCATCGCAGGCCCCTAACACCTGACCATAATACAAGAAAGTCCTTATTGTCCAAACCCAAATTGGATGAGTAGATCCTAGTTCCGGCATGTTTGGCAACCCAGAAAACGTAGGAGTGACCTACTATCCATACCACTGTCTGTAGAGGATCTGAAAAGAGAAAATTCACATTGTTAGCAACTCAGGGCGGACATATAACTTATATCTGTCGCTATTCCAACGACCAATCCTCATCAACCTATCTTCTGAAAAACCCAAAGAGTTGGCTGTCGTGGCCGCCCCAATCCTGAACGAATGGGAAGAAAAACAAAAACCAGACAGATTTAGACGTTTTAGGCATGATGCCAAAACGGATGAAAATTGAAACCTGGTCAATGAGGATAAGTCTTGGTGTATAAAGAACGAACCATAAGAATGAGGTCTGACCGACAGATACCTAGAAACATGTAATACTGGGCAAATTGCCGTGTTAGAAGAACTAGCTAAAGAAAACCACTGACCGTTCCCTATCGGTTTGGTTTTAGACCTACAAATGAAAAGGTGAACGGACCCTTGACATAGCAAGAAATGCGAAAAGAACAAAAAGTATAGGGATCTCCTATTATTGGCAGTGAATTCACCTAACCTTAGAGCACCAAAAAAGGCAATAGAGAATGCTGCTCTAAAGAGAAGCGTTTCAAAGTCTGATGAGCACACTGTTTGCAGAATTTCAAGAAGGTCTAACAATAAAGTGACCGAGATGGGACGCCTGTTGTCCCGCGAAGGGTTGGATCGCCGAAAGCCTTTTAGCACTTGATTAACCTGAAAGAAGGAAGTCAAGGATGGTTGGTCAGCAAATTTTAGAAAAAATTATACTCCTGCTAAAATTTTGCTGACCGAGGAAGGGCTAAGATTAGATTGCAAAAGTGACGATGTAAAAGACAAAGCAACATATGATGATACATTTAGCTCATCCAAACCTAGCCCTTGGCAAAAAGAACACCATCTGGACCATGAAAGATTGTAATCCGACCAAGTTTTCTGCGAAACCGACTCTCTCAGGTTGGCTGCTATCAGCTTCATATTAAGCCCCAGAGGAAATCTGGGCAAGGATAACCGTACAGCTCTGCCGAAGGGGCCAGCTTCCGAAACTTCGCAAACTGCGAACGAGACAAAGCATCGGCAATGTTATTACGTGCTCCTTCTATGTATTCTGCCTTTAACCAAATATTGAAACGCATGCAATGTAAAACGAGAAATCGTAAGAGATTCACCACCGGTTCAGATTTAGAGGATAAAGTATTTATTGCAAATAAAACACCTTTATTGTCTGTGTGAACCAGAATCCTACGATTTTGAAAAATATCCTGCCAAACCACCACAGAAGCTACTACCGGGAATAGTTCCAGAAGAACAATGTTCTGTAGGACATTCTTTTGCAACCATTCCTTATGCCATTTACCCGAGAGCCACCGTCCTTGCAAAAAAGCTCCAAAGCCCGACGAACCCGCCGCATCTGTAAAAAAATTCCAGCTGGTTGCTAGATATAAACTCATACTGCCAAACCGTTGAACCATTAAAATCGCACAAAAATTGGTCCCAGATCTTAAGGTCTTCTTTTATGCTTTTAGAGAGACGAATATGTGAATTTTGGCTCTTGAAACCACTGATAGCCAGAGAAAATCTTCTAGAGAAAACCCTGGCCATAGGAATAATCCTGGCTGCAAAAGCCAAAAGGCCTAGCAAAGACTGAGCTTCTTTTAAAAGAACCTTTTTTTTAATAAAAAAGAAGAGATCAATTGTCTCATCTTGTTTATTTTTAGCGATGGAAGTCTAAATTTCATAACAGATGAGTCTATGGTAATACCCAGGAACTCTATTGAAGTGGCTGGAAAAAACGTCTTCTCATGAGCCAATGGAATACCAAAGTGCTCACAAATATCAAAAAAGGTATTTAAAGACTCTAGACAAGTAGGGGAGACAGCAGGACCAACAAATAAAAAATCATCCAGGTAGTGTAAAAAACCCCCTTTGGGGAATTTTGCCGACGCCACCCAGTGCAAAAAAGTGGAAAATGCTTCAAAATAAAAGCATGACAGTGCGAAGCCCATAGGCAAGCATCTATCAAAGTAAAACTGACCTTGAAATTGAAAACCCAATGAGTTGAAACCTTGTGGGTGAACTGGCAAGAGGCGAAAGGCGGATTTAATATCTGCCTTTGCTAAGAGGGAGCCTTGCCCAAAATGTCTCAACATTGATAAAGCTTCATCAAATGAGGAATAGCATACTGGTGCATATACTTCTGATACTTCATCATTTAACGATGCATCAGGGGGATAGGACAAGTGGTGAATCATACGATAGCTACCACTCTCTTTTTTAGGGTCTATCCCCAGCGGTGAAAGACGAAAATTCTGGAAAGGAGGGGTAGAAAATGGGCCAGAAATTCTGCCTTCAACCAACTCTTTGGATATTTTGTCCCGAACCACCGAAGCATAAGTGGTAGCAGATTTTAAGTTCCTGACAAACTTACAACCTGAACCCAAAAATGATGGCACTAAGAAGCCATCCTTAAAACCTTTAATTAGCAGAGCTGTCATCCTGTGATCTGGGTAGCGTTCTAATTAAGGGAGCATTCTTGCTAGAATCACTGGTGTCATTGCTATTCCCATGAGTGTCTCTGGGAAGCGATTGAAAAGAGGAGGCAGATGATCTCCGAAAACACCTGCTAGCCGAATGGCTCCCATTGCAGTGTGAGCACTCATGCCTGTACCGGCAATTTGATAAAAATTGGCATTGCCCCTCATTAAATGCAAAACATAGTCCTT
The DNA here is from genome assembly GCA_028564925.1 of Lithobates sylvaticus. NCBI lineage: Eukaryota > Metazoa > Chordata > Amphibia > Anura > Ranidae > Lithobates > Lithobates sylvaticus. The sequence goes on along the minus strand of CM053028.1, from coordinate 334,518,973 downwards.
TGCGAAACGTAGTATGCGCATTAGGTGCCAATCTCTGACTAAATTGGGGTCTTGTTGGCAGCATAAGATTCAGCCATAAGCCAACGTCCTTTGACCCCCAGTGCAATGATGGGTGCACTGCCAGCTTTTGGCGAAAATTTTCATCGTATGTATACCATGCGGAGCCCCCAAAATGGCGGAAGGCCTCCGCAATGATATCTAAATGCTGAAATAAACCTGAACATTTATCTGGGAACCGCTCTCCCATAACTGCTGCATATATGCAGAAGGCCTGCAGCCAATTCTGAAAGGTTCTAGGGATAGCCCTCCTCCTATCCTCCTCAGACCTATCCCCATGTTGCTTCTCCAATGTAGCCAAAAATTCCTTTGAGGCCGGTAGTAGTGAAAAAATGTCAATGAATTCGCCCCTCCAGATCTTTTCTTTAACTGTCTTATGCAGATGAAAGACCAGTGGTGATAATGCACATGGCAGGGGCTCTTTGAAAGAGGACTCACCAACTGACATAGCTAATGAATTGAGAGGCAATTGAGGGTTAAACCGTGCTGGATTCAAAACCTTAAGACAAGAAAATTTTTCTTTATTCTCTTCCTGTGAGGCAGACTCACCAACATTCTGCCATACTGTACCAGCCTCATTCATATATTCCGAACAACTCACCTTATTGTCCATAGCACCATAGAAATGTGCCCCTGTTTGCGTATTGTCAGTATTAATATAAACCAAATTATTTTTATTCTCATTATGCGCACCAGATGCCTGTGCTCTCTGAAACTCTTGAGAAGCAGCAAGCAGCTGCATAGCCTGGTCAGCACCAACACCCTGTGCACTTGAAACTTCACCAATATTACCTCTTTTTGTTTTAAAAACCTCTTTTGTATTAACCTTATCTGCACCAGATAACTGTGCCCTTTGCAAACTCATATCATTAGAATTACCATCATAAACATCAGCACCATTAGTATGTGCCCCTTTAAATTGTTTCAACACTTTAGATAAAGATTCCACCAAACTTGAAATACCAACACTCTGAGGCATAAAACATTTCTCACCATCCTTGTATAATGACTGCTGCTCACTCTGCTCCATTGAAGAAGGCTGAGTAGCGCTGCTCTCCTTCATAAAGGATGCCCTCTTAGGTATTACGCTGCCAGCCCTCTCCCTGCATGACACGCTGGGAGAAGCAGCTGTTCTCTGCCTTTTTTTCTTCCTGTCAGGTTGATGCCTTGTACCGCCCCCGCCTGAGGCCGGCCTTTCTTCCGTCTCAGGAGGAGTAAAGGGAGGCGGAGGAGAGGTACTCTCCTCCTCCAGGCATTTCATTAGCCATTCCTCTCCGCCCTCCTTCTCAGCCCTCTCAAGGAGGCGGCAAAGGAGGGACTCACGGCCACTAGGAGAACGGCGCTTCATGGTGCAGGACGTCTGCGTTTCAGCTCTAGTCAGAGCGGTCTGTGAGAGAACCGCTCAGCTCTAGTCAGAGCGGTCTGTGAGAGAACCGCTCCAGGTCCTTTTATAAACTCCTATAGCGCGGGCTAGCAACCGCCAACTCGACCAATCAGCCGCTTCTGCTGCACACAAATCCCCTGGTCTCCTTGTTGCCCAGGGATACCGTTCTAATGCTGCACCTGTGAATATAAATTAAAGAGGAGAAACAAATGGTCCCTTTGAGCTATCCCATGGTGGTCCAGCATATTGCACGCAAGCAGTGCTTTGCCGGTGGTTCGGCGGCGCTGCCCATTGATTTCAGTGGGCAGGGGCGCATTAGCAGCAGTGCATATACCGCTTCTTTACTGTCCTGCCAGTGCACCGCTCCAGTGTGAAAGCACTCACACTGGAGTGAGAGGAAAGGCTCTTTACAGGTGCTATGCAGGTGGTATTTTTAGTGCTATAGTGCCTGTAAAGTGCCTCAGTGTGAAAGCAGCCTTAGAGTAACAAAATCCCCCTGATGAAGACCATGAGTCTAGGGGTCGAAATGCATTGGGGTACTCATGTGTAATGTAAAAATGTAATGTAACAACATTGTTGCAGCGTGCATTTTTATCACTATTGATGGTTATTTTCATATTCCAACCAGAGCTCATAATTTAAATTTCTTGTAAACCTTTATTTGCACTTTAGATAAATAAAAGTATTTACAATACTCATTACCATTTGATGGTTATCTTGCTGCTAAAAAAAAACCTTGGGGAACTTTTCCATTTTGAATCTTGTTACTACCATAACCTGCAACCAAAGAACACCAAAGAACTACCCAAAACAAATTCAGCTAATTAAACTATGTCCTACCTATAGCACACTAACACTGACACTGATGATAATTTAAAAAAAATCTGCTCCAAAATATACTGACCCTGACCTTTGACCCTAAATTTCTGCAAGAACTAAGAGACATACATTGTATACTTCTACTCCATTCACAGAAAGGAAAAACACAGGGGCGGGCTACACAGTGACTAATCAGAGGCTACCACAGCGATCAGGTGACCCAGAATCGGGAGGTCCAGGTCCCAATTGTTAGTATCGGACCCGGAGCTCTCTGGGAGACCCTGGGAGTGCGCTGTGCGGCGTGCTCCCAGAACAAAGGGAGAAACACATATATATATAACTAGTGACACATATGTTGCCGAGCCTGCGTCTTCCACCTGCTCGCCGTATATTTACTGTAATGCCGCGTACACACGATCGGGAAATTCGACCGTGTATATGCTCCTTCAGACTTTTGCTGGCTGAATTCCAGCCAGCAAAAGATTGAGAGCATGTTCTCAATTTTTTGAATCTTCTGTAGCAATTCCGACGTGCAAAATTCCTATGCATGCTCGAAAACAATTCGACGATTCGATTATAGCAGAGAGAGAGGCGTGGCCTGACGCGAGTTCCGGATGGACGCTTAATCCCGGAGCTCCGGAGACGTGTAATCCCGGAGCTCCGGAGACTGAGAGATTAAGCGGCTAACAGCGGGCTCATCCACGAGCGAAAATCACCCTGACCGATTGCGGCATCCCTACCAAGCACCCGGCAACATGCCCAGCAAACGGAGGACCGCTGGAAAGCCCCAGCGGCTCACGGACTTTTACGCCAGAGTCCCTGACAAAAGGATCCAAGATGGCGCCCGGGCCTACAACACAGACGGAGCTGTGCAACGCGGACCGGCATTTAAACAAGGTAATGCCAAACACCACGATACCCAGCACAACAATCTTCACTACTCCTACCCTCCATGCCCATCCACTGGCAGCCCTGTAAAATCCAAACCTAGGATGGATGGCGATAGATTGCATACTGAGGGCAGCCCGGCCACAGATTCTGATGATGACACGAGGGAACTCCCCGAACCCATAGAATCATTCCCCACTCAGAACCAGCCTGTTCTGGACACAGTCTTGAAGGACATGTTAATGTCCCTTCGCAGCACCATTCAATCTGACATGGCTTCATGTATGCATAGATTTTCTAAGGAAATCAACGCCATGGGATCCAGAATAGACCATATAGAAACCAAAATGGGGGAATATGCAGACACCATAAACGACCTGGTGGACGCTAACGAGGAAAAAGAAGGGGAGGCAGAGTGGATCAGAGATAAGCTGGCAGACATTGAGGACAGATCCAGGAGGAACAATGTGAAGATCAGGGGGATCCCCGAATCAGTCCAGCACTCTGACCTTCACACCTATACCGCTGACATTTTCAAACAAATTGTGCCTGACTTATCGGACCTGGACGTCACAATTGATAGAATCCACCGCCTTCCCAAACCAGCACACCTACCAGACCATATCCCCAGGGATGTTCTGCTCCGCTTACACTTTTTCCACGTAAAAGAAAACCTCATGCTGACAATGAGGAAAAAAGAACAGGTCCCCCCACAATTACAGCACCTTCAATTCTTCGCAGACCTGTCCCAACACACACTACAGAAGAGAAGGGCTCTGAATACAATCACAAAGGCACTCAGAAACAACAAGATCATCTATAAGTGGGGTTACCCCACAAAGTTATCTGTAACTAAAGACAATCACACCTACACAATTACTTCCTTGACCAGAGGAATTGAGCTGCTCAAAAGCTGGGACATAATCCCAGAACTAGAACCAGGAGCCCCTGACACTAGCACTCCGCGGCAAGTAGACCGGGACTGGAATATAGCGACAGCAAGAAACGCTAAGTCGCACGCATGACAAAAATGGATGCCCAGTATTTCTTTTCTCTAAGCTCTCATATCGCCGTCCCTAGGGAGACTAGGGCCGAACTTACCCCCCAATTTACATACAGCGATATACGCTGTACAAGTTTGTCTCTAGTGCACATAAAAGGTTTGTTTTGCACTAATGTCCGCACTGAACCAGTGCGCGGTTGCCTTGTTTTTTCTTTTTGTTTCCCTTTTCTTTTTTCCTTTTCTCTTGCTGCTAAGAAAATCTGAAGACGTCGAATCCAAACATTCGATACTGCTGAACCAACTCTCCAGAAGACATTCTCCATCCACAACATCATATTCAAGAACCTCATCTGAACAAACACAGTACTGCAGTCGCTCTACTACAACAGTGAGTACTTTGATGCACACACTCCTACTGACCTCTCTGTGCCGTGCGACGAAGACGCAGGACACAGAGACACTCACCATCGCACTATGGAAGGCTTTTTTTTTTTTCTACACCCCGTTATCTGCTGCAACACACCAATCCTCTCTGAAGTAGCCAGATGACACTGAATATTTTAACCATTAATGCCAAAGGGCTTAATCACCCTATGAAAAGGAACTCACTATGGAAAGAAGCCAATACGCATCATTGTGATATAGTCTGTGCCCAAGAAACTCACTTTCTAGCCTCTAACCCTCCCAAGTGCTCGCATAAGAACTTTCCCCACATCTTCACAGCGAACGCATCCTCAAAAAGGAAGGGGGTTCTTATAGCAATCAAGGACTCAGTAGCATTCAAGCTCCTAGACTGCATTACCGACACACAAGGCAGATACATAATCTTACTATGTGAAATAAATTCAACTACTTATACACTAGTGAACGTGTATTCCCCAACAAGCACCAGGTCCATTTTTTTAATAAGCTACTACAGAAAGTATCTAAGGTTCGCCAGGGACTTCTGATCATATGCGGTGATCTAAACCTCACACCGGACCCGACCATGGACTCAACCTCCAACTCTAAAAGAGCCAGCCTAGCCCTGCTTCCTTCTATCAACAAGCACGAACTTTATGATGCATGGAGATGCCTTCATGCCGAAGAAAGAGATTTCACGTATTTCTCGCCGCCACACCGAGTATATTCTAGAATAGACCTGTTTTTATTAGACCAACAATCTTTACTCCGGACCAAATCAGTTGTAATACACCCTATAACCTGGTCTGATCACGCGCCAGTGGTGCTCTCCATAGAGGACTCGTCGTCGGTTGACGCGAGGCCAATATGGAGAATCAACACATATACACTGCAACAAAAAGAGTGTAGGAAAGTGATGCAAGACAGGCTGAAGGAATTCTTCTCTGTTAACGTAGGTTCTGTGATTAACCCTTTCATGTTATGGAACGCCCACAAGGCATTTATGCGTGGCATAAGTATACAATTGGGGGCGAGGCTTAAGAGACAGAGGCAGAAGAGGCTAAAAGACCTTGTGACAGACATTAATTGTTTAGAAAAAGACAATAAGACTAATCCCTCCCACGCTACATCAAGTAAGCTTACCCAACTACGACATGACCTCAGAGTACTACTATTAGAAAATTTTGAAAAACATAGTAAACGACTGAAAATGACATACTACTCTAATGGGAATAAAGCAGGTAGTCTTTTAGCACAAAGCATAAAGGGCCTTAGGTACAAAACAAAGATACCATATATATTTCACCCGAGCACCAAAACCAAGGAAAGCCACCCAAAAAAGATAGCCGATGCGTTTAGCGACTACTATAGCTCATTGTACAACCTAAAAAATGACCACGAAACATACCAGCCGGTACCAAACGAAATAGATGACTTTCTATCACGCTTAGAAATCCCTAAACTGACTCAGACGCAGTTATCCATACTAAACGCCCCCTTCACTGAAACAGAAGTACTTAAAGTAATTGACCATCTACCCCTAAACAAATCTCCAGGCCCAGACGGATTCAGCGGGGAGTACTATAAAGAGTTTAACAACATACTCAAGCCATACCTATGCAATATCTTTAATGCAGCCACTGCCTCTGCCTCTTTTCCTCCAGAAATGTTGGAAGCGACTATTATAACATTGCCAGGGAAGACTCCAGACTCACCTTCAAATTTCAGACCTATCTCTCTTCTGAACAGCGATCTAAAAATCTACGCGAAACTGATAGCAACCCGGCTAGTCGATATATTGCCTACACTGATCCATCCTGATCAAACGGGTTTTACTAAACACAGGCAAACCTCTGACGCCACCCGGAGGCTGATAAATATATTACACCTTGCTGAGGTGCAGAAAAGGCCTTCTCTGCTTCTGTCTTTGGATGCAGAGAAGGCCTTTGACCGAATTCATTGGCAATATCTGAAGCAAGTCCTGGAAGCTTTTGGTTTTGTTGGAAAAATATCAACAGCAATTATGGCCTTATACTCTTAACCATCAGCTAGAGTATACACGTCAGGAGTCCTATCTGCACCATTCCCCATCACAAATGGGACCCGACAAGGGTGCCCCCTGTCCCCCTTAATTTTCAACCTTTTGATGGAACCCCTTGCCATACACATCAGATCGCATCCCAATATATCAGGATTCAAAGAACTCGACACTTCCCACTCTATTAGCTTGTTCGCCGACGACGTGATTATGATTTTAACAAATGTGGAGACTTCCTTGGCTGAGGCACATAAGGCTTTGACAATGTTCAATAAGATATCATACTACAAAGTTAATGAAAGCAAATCACAAATACTGGGACTGGGCATTAGCGAATCCACCAGACTTAAATTACAACAGCAATTCCCATATACATGGAATCCTGGGGGGATAAAATACTTAGGCATAACATTAACAGAAAAGGTGGACCAGTTGAGCGGTGCTAACTATCTGCCTTTCCTCGAAAATTTGGATCACAAACTTGCCTCAATAAGCAAGAATGAATTGTCCTGGTCGGGCAGATTGGCGGCATTTAAAATGATGGTGCTCCCGCAGTTCATATATCTGTTTAGAACATTACCAATTGTAATTCAAGAATCATTCTTCTCTAAGGCCCAATCAAAGATCAATAAATTTTTATGGCAGGGGAAAAGGGCCAGATGCGCATTCAAGAAACTAATAGCTTCAAGGAGAGCAGGGGGGGTAGGACATGTCCTCTTGAAGGACTACTACCTAGCTGCAATCTTAGCACAGGCTAAGCAGTGGATCCCAAACAACCCTTCACCTAGATGGCTGGAATTAGAAAAGGCCCAATGTAAAAACAACAGCACATACGACCTACTAGTAACGAGTATATTCAATCCCTTAAAGACAACACAGGTTTCACCCCCTATGAGAGCCACGATTAGTGCGTGGAAAACACTTTTGAGTACACTCCCACCTACTCAACCCACTAAACCATTACACATTAATATCACGTGTTTGCAACTGTTGATACCCAATCTCAATATTAAAAGTTGGATAGGGAAAGGCATAGTCTCGCTGGAAGATCTCATGGTAGGTCCGGCAGTCAAAACATTTAGAGCGCTCCAGTTAGAATATGGCCTAGAAATGAGAGACGTATACACCTACAAACAAATCTCCCACCTCCTAGCATCAATACCCACAGTCCAGATACATCTACCAGTTAGGATCTACATGTACTTTAACTATCCCAACACAGCTATCAAGGGCATCTCGCTCTTTTACAACACTTTGAACTCAAAATTGGAGTTTCTTAAATCCCCATCTATGAAAACATGGGAAATAGACTTAAAAGCATCATTCTCTCTAGAACAATGGCAAAATGCAATAAAAATCACATACACAGCTACCAAATGCGCCAATTTATGGGAACTAGCCAGCAAACTTCTTCTAAGGTGGTATTTGACCCCCACTAGGATTGCAGGATTCCACCAACAAACGTCACCTCTTTGCTGGAGACAGTGTGGCCATAGGGGAACACTAACACACATAATGTGGGAGTGCCCGACCTTACTTAAATTATGGACCCAAGTATTTGAGGTTATAAGTGACATAACTAAAATACACACCAGAAACAACCCTGCACTAGCATTATTATCAATAGACATGGAAAGTTTCCCCAGTTCACATAGGAAAACTGTCTTCCATATCCTAACCAGCACTAAACTAGCGATTGTGAGAAGGTGGAGAACTGCGGAGGTACCCTCATTGTCAGAAATAATAAAAATCACTGACCTCCACATTAATTACGAACTGATGTTCGCAGCCACACAGGGACAGTACTTATCGAGTTGCAAGATATGGGAACCATGGGTAGAATGGTACAAGGAAAACAGATCCTGTTAAAACAGACCTGGTGGGCCTCTCCGGTGGGCGCAGTTAGTTCCCTTTGGGGCGCCCGCCGGTGGGGCACACCGGATGCAAATAACTAGACAATACTTAACCAAACAGGAAGAGATATTTGGATGTGAGCAATTAAAAACGTTATGACTCAAAAATAATGTCTTCGCCGAAATGATGATGTGAATTTATCTGAAAGATATATGTCTATAATACGACTCTTCAATGCAGCACCGTTAGGTATACCGTTATGTATACTCTCTTTTGTTTTGAACTATCTCTGTATTATTTTTTGAATAGCTCGCCTATATGTATATTGTGTTGTCATCAGCATCGAATGGCGCTGTGCGCATTTCTACTGTTTATGTTTATGTTTTGTTTTTCTTCAAATAAAAACATCCCATTGGTATAATGCATGTTATGGGCATTGGTGCAAAGCAGCAATTTGACGGCACCCTAAAGTACCTTTACAAGAAGCCTGCATTAACAGTGCACCACAATGCACTGTAATGCACTAACATGCATAGTGCACGTTACTAAAATGCAACAGGTACAACTTTAGATCCATTGTGGTGTGGTTGACAGTCAATTCAAATGCAATAGTTCCACCTAAAGCTTGGGTTTTATTACTCTGTTATTTTATATATAAAAAAAATGTAAAATGTTAATATCTTCAGTATTATTCATTACACTAATTAAGTGTACTCATATATAGCATTTTTGTTTTCACAACAGAGAATTTGATACAAGGCATGTTGGCACATAATAAAAAGTAAAACAAATCATGGCACTACTTTCAAAGAATTATCTTAACTTTTGGTATTTGAAGATTCTTTCAATTGCAGGTCACCAGTGTGTTCAGGGGAAAGAAAAAAAGTAGAAGTTTCTTTCACACTAAAGGAATTTAAAAAAGATGGGATAGAAAAGAAATTGATTTCCCCTGTAGCCATGATGATAAATCTAGGGCGTCGTCAGAGATAAAGTATGTCTAACATTCATGTGTATATTCTCTAGAAACAGCCATGGACAGGATTTTAAATTGTTGGATAATCCCTTCAGCACTGTGATATTTATCCTCTCATAAAAGAATAAAGTCAAAGGATGCCTCTAGGGACTTTTTTGTATTTTTATCAAACTATACCAAGTCATGAAGCACATTTATTTTTGCTTTTGGTGTATTTTTTTATGTTGATTTTCTCTGCATTTATTCCTTATGGTTTCCACATTGTTTCATTGACATGACCTCTGAGAACTATAAACTGTTCTGTTTTCACATATTCAGCCATTGAACAACGCATGTTAATTTTTATCACTACCTAAAATTCTGCACAACTTGTGTTTTTTCATTGCTTTCCGTTCCAGTAAAACTGGACATAGATATAAAGTAAATAAAAACAGAAGAAAAGTCTTTAGAAATATATCCCTAAAAAAGTCTGTATGTACTGGCAATAAGTTTCTTAAAGTACACTTGTCTGACTTCAGTACTCTCTGTATTGATGCAGCAAAACCCATAATTCTATTATTCTATGCTTGTCTGTATAGATGGAATTTTGTTTTTTCCTGTAACCAGGGCCGGTACAAGGCAGGGGCGAAAGGAGCACGTGCCCTGGGCGCTACCATTTGCTATAGGAGGGGGGGGTGCAGCCTGCAGGTGAAGTTCTGCCATGGCCGCTGCCTGTCAGTGTGTACAAGTCATCTATGTCAGCACTGTACAAATTGTGTGTGCAGAGTGTGTGCGCTCCTGCAACCTCCCTTCCCTCAGCTTCACTGTTTACTGTTACTGTTTACTCCCCCCTGCGGTGGAGTCTCGTAGTTCCTGCCAGCGGCGTGACGTCACTCACGGCCGGAGGCAAGGTGGGAGGACTCAGAGGAGTGCAGGGAGCCGTGTCGGACTCGGCGCTGTGACCTAGAGGAGCCGAGGAGCTGCTGACTGGCTCAAGCTGGAAGTAAGCTAAGCTAGAAGATTTGGAAACTGGATTGCAGTGTGACAGATAGTGTGCTACGGTCTGGACTCAACTTGTGTAAAAGTAAGCAGAAACAGATTAATACATGGCTGGATTGGGGGAGGGGAGGAGGCTGATACGAGGTCAATGACCACCACTGCTGTTTAATTTCTGCTGTGACAGATGGGGAAGTGTGTGGTGTGTACAGTGCATGGATTTTGGCTGGAAGAGGAGACCTGCTTTGTAGTGGAAGTGTGTTGTGTGTGCAGTGTATTGTGATGTCCAGGTTGGCATAGCTGTATGACAGGTGGGATTATATGTAATGCAGCATGGACAGGGGTCGGCAAGGTGTCCCCACACGGACACTGGTCCGTGTCCAGTCCTTGCAATGTCCACTGCAGCCACTGACTTTTTAAAAAAAATTTATAAGGCTTCTTTCACACTAGGGTGGTGGGTCCATTAGTGGTAAAGCGCCGCCAGTTTAAGCGGCGCTTTACCACTATTTAAGCGGTACTTTTTGGGCACTAGCAGGGAACTTTTAACCCCTAAGAAGGGGTTAAAAGCGCCCATGTTGCTAACCGGAGGTGGTTGAGGGGAGGTTAATTACAATTGTATTTATTTTCTGTAATATACAGAGGGGGCTTAATGTGTTGCCACATTGGTGACTGATGCATTAGTGACCAGTGGAAGTTAATGAATCCCTTTGTGCTGCATTGGTGGCACCCGTGTTAGTGTTAATGCATCTGTGACCAATGGCAATACATTAACCACTTAAGGACCGCCGCACGCACTTATAAGTCGACAGAATAGCACAGACAGGCGGATGGGCGTACAGGTACGTCCCCTTTAATTTGCTGTCAGGGGGGGCGCAGTTTGCCCTCTTCGCCCTGGGCACCAAATGGCCTTGTCCCAGCACTGCCTGGAACCACACCACAGTCAGTATTGATAGGTGAATCCCTCATGTCAAGCCAGTGTTTTCTCTTGGTGAGAACACAGTGATTATTGCTAGTGGCTATAAAAGCTGCTAGCAATCTTTGCATGTAAAATCTGACAGGCTAGTTGTACTCATGTTGATTGATCATCTTGGATACATTCAGCCTGCTCATACATGGTTCAAATCACAGCCGATTCCTGCTGAACAGGACAAGATTTGATCTGCCAGCTTTATAAAGCATTCAAATCAAAGAATGGTATCATTATGCAGGATGAGGGAGATTGGGGGCTTGATTCAAGAACATTTCTTATGAGAGAAAAATGGAGAGTCCTATTTCTGGACTGGCTTTGTCTGGTTTTAATACATCAGGGACCATAAACAAGCATGCAACAAATTAAAATCAGAGAAAAGTCAGAATTCTGTATATCTATACGTGTTATATGTCAATGACTTAGAAAGTATTGAAACCAAAATATCAGAATGGCAGCCAGAGAAATTGCATTTTCAGGAGGTGGGTTCAACAATGGCCACCTACATATGTATTAGTTATCAGGTTTCTTGGAGTTTTTTTCACAGCCAAATGAGACATACATTCATGAACGGCAATGGCATTTGCATACCACATACAATTATGCCCATCCTATTAGAAGGAGAAGGTTCAGGTAGATTTGTCTGTGCATTAAACAGATGAATTAAAGCTTTACTTTGGCTTTTACAGCAGAGGATGTCTTTCTTATTTTCTTAAATGTGGTATAATGAAACAGATTTGCAGACTGTTGGGAAAATGCTGGGATACAATATTAGTAAAAGAGATTTGGATTCTTCTGTAAGAGCATTTGCTTTCTTGGCTGAGCTTAAACTTAACTAGAATGTTAAAAAAAAGGGTTAAGATGAAATTTTGGTTAAAAAGAGCGGCGGAGAAGGGTGTCCCCTCAGTGATGCATTTCAAAATTTTATAGGCCTCGATGCCCAGGGCTTTCAGCTTCAAGATCCCATCGGCAGGGTCTGCATCATATGGTGGAATATTATCTAGGGGCCAAAAAAAAACATTGAGAGCTTTCCAGTAGATGATCAACTGGGTTTCTGGGTCATGAGAATAGACCACTGGCCAGAACTTGCCCAGTATGCAATTGAGCTGCTGGGCTGCCCTGCATCCAGCGTACTTTCCGAACGGGCATTCAGTGCTGCCAGAGTTTTTGTGACAGATAAAAGTGCAAGACTATCCACGAAAGGCCAATTCTTGCTTTAATCAAGAGTACATCAAGAAGGTTACAGGGTGAAGGCACTGCCCACACCCACAGACCAATTTTTCCGCAACTGTTTGACAGGGACATAGAATTTAATTTTTTTTACAGCAAAGCCAATTCTTGCTTTCATCATGACTACCTCCATAAGGTTAGGGGGTGAATACACCAACAACACCTAAAGCCCAATTTTTACGCTCTTGTTACTTCTATCCAAAGTCTGCAAAAGAGACACCAATCTTTATCCAAAAACTAGGTTAATCTTGGACTGAGTGTACTATAATTTGGTTTCTTTACATAAGGGTTGCTCACTGTGGTGCAAAAATTTGTTATTTCTATTAAAAGAGACACCAGAATGTATCCAAAAAATCTCCAATCTAGTTCCGAGTGCACTAAATTGTGGCCTCATCATACAGACTGGCTCCCCAAGCCATTGTTTACAAAATAAAGAAAGCTTGCAGGGAAAATCAATTTAAATGTCAGTTTTTTTTCTTTATAAATGTCAGTTTTATTGCAGCAGGTTGTATGCAGGCACAGATGAGCCACTTTACAGCAGACTAAGGGGACCCTCCAGGCACTATATTTAAAATCATTTTTTTTCTAAATTTTTATTGTTTCACTTTAACCTCTTCTTCAGTGCCACCTATCAATGCCCATAAGTCCGGCATATTCGCTCCTTCTCATCCGTGCCACTAATCAGTGCCACCTCATCAGTGCCCATAAGTGCTGCCTCATCCGCTCCCATCAGTGAAGGAGAAAATGTACTTATTTACAAAATTTACTGACAGAAACTAATACTTAATTTTTTTTCAACATTTTGGGGTTTTTTTTAGAAAAGAAAAAACAACCCAGGAGTGATTAAATACCACCAAAAGAAAGCTCTATTTGTTTGAATAAAATGATAACAAATTTACATGGTTACAGTGTAGCATGATCACGCAATTGTCATTCAAAGTGGACAGAGCTGAAAGCTGAAAAATGGCCTGGGCAGGAAGGGGGTGAAAGTTCCCTGTACTGAGGTGGTTAAGCATCATTAAAATCACTGCTCCTTTAACCACTTAAGCCTGGAACATTTGGCTGGCCAAAGACCAGAGCACTTTTTGCGATTCGGTGTCTATTTAACTGAAAATTGCACGGTCGTGTGACGTTGCACCCCAACAAAATTGACGTCTTTTTCCCCCCACAAATAGAGTTTTCTTTTGGGGGTGTTTGATCACCTCTGCAGTTTTTATTTTTTGCGCTATAAACAAAAAAAAAGCAACAATTTTGAAAAAAAAGCATTATTTTTTACTTTTTGCTATAATAAATATCCTCCAAAAATATATAAAAAAAATTTTTTCCTCAGTTTAGGTCAATATGTATTCTTCGACATATTTTTGGTAAAAAAATCGCAATAAGCGTTTATTGATTGGTTTGCGCAAACGTTATAGCGTCTACAAAATAGGGGACAGTTTTATGGCATTTTTAGTAATAATTTTAGTAATGGCATCGGTCAGCGATTTTTATCGTGACTGTGACATTATGGCGGACACATCGGACAATATTGACACATTTTTGACATATTGACACATTTTTGAAACCATTGGCATTAATACAGCGATCAATGCTATAAAATTGCATTGATTACTGTAAAAATGTCACTGTCAGTGAAGGGGTTAACAACTAGGAGGTGGGGGGGTTAAGTGTGTCCTAGGGAGTTATTCTAACTGTCTGGGGGATGGGCTAGCAGTGACACGATACTGATCGCTGCTCCCGATGAGAGGGAGCAGACAAGCAGTGACATGTCACTAGGAAGAACGGGGATATGTTGTGTTTACACTGACATCTCCCCGTTCTTCAGCTCCGTGACACAATCGTGGGCACCCAGCGGATATCGAGTCTGCGGGTCCCACGGGCACAGTCATGGAGCGTGCGGCAGGCACGCGCATGGCGGGAAATTCAAAGTAATGTACAGGTAAGTTACTTTGCCCAGCGGTGCCTTTCTGCCGACGTATATCTACAGGAGGCGGTCGGCAAGCGGTTAAAAAAAAATATTTTTTAAAAGTTTTTTTTGCACTGGTCCCCCAGAGCAGTAGCTAGGCCCATATACATTTTTTCTGGCCAATAACTTGCATATAAACCTTTAAAATGGGGACTTTTGATTTTTTTTTACGTTCGGGTCCCATAGACTTCAATGGGGTTTGCCATTAGAGTCCAAACTTTTGCGATGTTCGAGAGTTCTGGAGTGGACCGAACCGGGGGTTGCTCGGCCCATCTCTACTTATAGTATGCCTGCAGATTTTACAAAGTAGCTGAATTTATGGAGTTCAGCTTTAAGCATTTAAACTTATGAATAGAAAAGGGAATGACCCTTTCAGAATGCATTAAAAAAAAAAAAAAAAAGAAATAAGAAGGAGATAAGAAGAAAAATTATAGGTACAGAAAGGGAAAGGAATTTTTTTCAGGGTTGTGTGTATCCTTTCTACAAGTATGCTTCTCAACATAGTAAAACATAAACCAGAAAAAAAAATCTAATTTTCAGCTAGCGCTGTAACTTAACTACTTTGCGCCGAAGGACGGCTACAGCGCGGACGCCAATTGCCGGGAGGGCATCCCTGGACGTCCTCCTGTTTTCTTCTGCAATGCATGCTCCCGCAATATATTGGGGAAATTCTGTGCTGGCCGTGTCCCTTGGACACAGCCAGTCACAGATCGCTGTAAATGGCCAATCACAGCAGCCGTTTACAGCGTGATCGGAGTGTCCAATGAGAGATGATCTCATATGTAAACATATGAGATCATCTCTCATTGCCAGCTCTCCCTCTTCACACAGAGACAGCGTGTGAGGATGGAGAGATGAACGGCTGCAGCGGTGAGTGAAAAAGTGTAAATAAAGTGCCCATAGTACCTGTCAGTGCCATCTGTCCCCACTGCCATCTGTTCCCACTGCCACCTGTCAGTGCCATCTGTCCCCAGTGCCACCTGTCAGTACCATCTGTCCCCAGTGCCACGTATAAGTGCCATCTGTCATCAGTGCCACGTATAAATGCGATCTGTCATCAGTGCCACATATCAGTGCCACCTGTCAGTGTCACGTGCCATCTGTTATCAGTGCCACGTGTCATCAGTGCAGCTTATCAGTGCCATATGTCAGTGTTACATGTCATCAGTGCCAGGTATTAGTGTCATCTGTCATCAGTGCCCCGTATTAGTGCCATCTGTCATCAGGTATCAGTGCCATCTGTCATCAGTGCCATGTCAGAGTCACATGTCATTGTCCTGGTTCTCCAGGGCCTTCAAATGTGTAATAGGTAGTCAACAGGTTAGATGTGTAATTTATGCTCCTAGAACACGTGATGGTACTCCCTGCATGTTGGGTCTCTCTAAGTGGCTAGGCTGTGGAAAAGTCCCAAATATGTGGTATCGTATAGCAGAATGTATTTTGGGGTGTCATTCCATCTTCCAACTCTATTTAATAAGAGGCATTGTGAGCTTTTTGATGTCATTTTTTTCCACAATTCTTTGCAAAATTAAGATTTTTATTTTTATTTTTTTCCACAAAATTGTCATTGTAATAGGTTATTTCTCTCACATGGCATGTGTATACCACAAATGTCTACTTTCAAAAAAGGGGTCATTTGGGGGGTATTTGTACTGTCCTGGCATGTTAGGGACGCAAGAAATTAGATAGGCCACCCGTACATCAGGTGTGATGTTTTTATGATTTGCACCACAGCTTGTAGACTCTATAACTTTCACAAAGACTAAATAATATCCACTAATTTGGATTATTTTTCCCAAAGATATGTAGCGGTATAAATAGTGGCCAAAATTTTTTTTTTTTTTTTAATTGGTCTTTTTTCATTTATCGTGGAAAAAATAAAAAATAAACGGAAGAGGGGAAACCTTCCTCAGTATGCTTGTGTTTCTGTATTACAAATTCATGAGCTACTGTGACATGGTACACTGCACAAGCATCAAGATATGTTTTTCCTTATCTTGTGTTATTTTCTTTTTATTTTCTGTTCTGTTGTGTTCTTGAAGTTTAAACCAAGAGGTCTGTCTATGGACCTTCAAGTATCATTGGCCTATTGGACGCACTGTGGTTTCAGCCATCCGATGCTTACAACAAGAGATGTACGAACATTTGTAGCCTAACTATAAAAATGTACCCTTACTGCTCAGTTTTATATGGATTTTTATTTACTCAACACTTGTACACTCTGTCATTTCTCTGTTCAAATTTAACCACTTGCTTACTGGGCACTTAAACACCCTTCCTGCCCAGACCAATTTTCAGTTTTCGGTGCTCTCACGCTTTGAATGACAATTAGTCATGCAACACTGTACCCAAATTAATTTTTTTGTCCTTTTTTTCCCACAAATAGAGTTTTCTTTTGGTGGTATTTGACCACCTCTGGCTTTTTTTTTATTGCGCTATAAAAGAAAAAAGACCGAACATTTTGAAAAAAACACATTTTTCTTTGTTTTTGTGATAAAATTTTGCAAATTATACATTTTTCTTCATAAATTTTGGCCACAATTTATACTGCTACATATCTTTGGTAAAAATAACGCAAAATTTGTGGATATTATTTGGTCTTTGTGAAAGTTAGAGAGTCTACAAACTGTGGTGCAAATTATACAAAATTGATCACATCTGATGTACTGGTGTCCTATCTCATTTCTTGTGACCCGAACAAGCCAGGAAAGTACAAATACCCCCCAAATTACCCATTTTTTGAAAGTAGACATTCCAAGGTATTTTCTTTTTTTGTTTTACATGGGTTGTTGTGTCCTGCTTTGCCTGCACCTGTGGGCCCCTAGCGGCGACCTAGATACCGCTATGCTATCCGTCAGTACTGGCTACCGTAGGCTGAGATGTGACACGTGGGTTTACCCCCCCTTCCCTGCCTTCGGGCGTATGTTAAGGGGGCGGGTACTTGGTCCCTCCTTACCGACGTCACGCTATATGCGCCGGACTCCAGGCGTCCTTCTGGCGCTCGCTGTCCATCAACGACCACACTGGGGAGATGGCTTGGCGCTAACCGCCAGACGGCTGAGCCGCCTAGGTGAAAGCGCTCCCACTCCCCGGTGGGGTTCCGCTGGCCTGGCGCCATCACTTGGGACCATGAGTGCGCTCCATCATGGACATCTCCATAGGTTTGGGCTACTTTTCTACACTGTTTTCTCCAGCACCTTACACACACTTTCAGTCTTAGCTCACCAACCATTTTCTCATGCACCTCACATTTACACCTTTTCTCTTTCCCTCCCTTTGTTCACTCATCTTTTTCACTCCCTATTTGTTCTCCTTATCTATTACTCATTTCTCCTTCACATCCACCGACTCACATCACACACTACCATTCCTCACACTAGGCTCGTCTCACACTGTTTATTATTCACACATTTACCCACACTCATTTCACAGATACATTGTATGCCCAACCTGGTCATGTCTACGGCGATGGATGCCATTCCTGATGACCACCTTGAAGCCTGTGGACCTGATGCTGCGGCCTGTTTGCGGCCTGGGATGCTGTTTTACCTGGCCCACTGGTGCAGACGTGAGTTGGCTGCACAACCTCAAAAAAATGTATTATACCCAATTGAACCATTTTGCTTATATGAATTTACTCTTTTTTCTTTAGAATTATTCCATGATATATGCTCCTGATGAGCGGTTGCAATACCGCGAAACGCGTAGAGATTTTAGCCATTATCTTTTCATCTCAAGCATGGAATATCAAGATTTTAATGACCCTGTTTTATTTATTATGAATTGGTAGTTTTTTAGTCATCATGGTCACTATGGTCATTTTGGGTTCAACCATTGCAAGCATTTTATATTTATGTACCCATGTGTCTTTGTTTGTTTTTTTTTTTTTTTTTGTATTTGCATAATTGACTACAATTGTTATACATTATCGGTCCATGATTGACTATATGGAGGCAATATGCCCAGAGCATTTTTAGAGGTTGATGCCCAAAATGTTCTATACCCCATCATGGACTACAGGAAATAAATCAATTGATTAGTAATTATCTGATGTGTGCTTCATTTAAAGTCCCACCCGTGCTCCTTTATCCTATTTGACCCGGAATGGAGTCTGGCATCCCTTTTGTGCCAGCCTCAATTAAAGTTCCAAATCTTTTTTCTCTCCAAATAACCAAATTTCCGGGATGGGAGCACACATCAGCAGTACTTTTTGTATTTTTTATAAATTACCCTAGTCGGATTGATGTCCTGATCCTGTAAATTCTCTTTTTTTGTTTTACATGGGTTGTTGTGTCCTGCTTTGCCTGCACCTGTGGGCCCCTAGCGGCGACCTAGATACCGCTATGCTATCCGTCAGTACTGGCTACCGTAGGCTGAGATGTGACACGTGGGTTTACCCCCCCTTCCCTGCCTTCGGGCGTATGTTAAGGGGCGGGTACTTGGTCCCTCCTTACCGACGTCACGCTATATGCGCCGGACTCCAGGCGTCCTTCTGGCGCTCGCTGTCCATCAACGACCACACTGGGGAGATGGCTTGGCGCTAACCGACAGACGGCTGAGCCGCCTAGGTGAAAGCGCTCCCACTCCCCGGTGGGGTTCCGCTGGCCTGGCGCCGTCACTTGGGACCATGAGTGCGCTCCATCATGGACATCTCCATAGGTTTGGGCTACTTTTCTACACTGTTTTCTCCAGCACCTTACACACACTTTCAGTCTTAGCTCACCAACCATTTTCTCATGCACCTCACATTTACACCTTTTCTCTTTCCCTCCCTTTGTTCACTCATCTTTTTCACTCCCTATTTGTTCTCCTTATCTATTACTCATTTCTCCTTCACATCCACCGACTCACATCACACACTACCATTCCTCACACTAGGCTCGTCTCACACTGTTTATTATTCACACATTTACCCACACTCATTTCACAGATACATTGTATGCCCAACCTGGTCATGTCTACGGCGATGGATGCCATTCCTGATGACCACCTTGAAGCCTGTGGACCTGATGCTGCGGCCTGTTTGCGGCCTGGGATGCTGTTTTACCTGGCCCACTGGTGCAGACGTGAGTTGGCTGCACAACCTCAAAAAAATGTATTATACCCAATTGAACCATTTTGCTTATATGAATTTACTCTTTTTTCTTTAGAATTATTCCATGATATATGCTCCTGATGAGTGGTTGCAATACCGCGAAACGCGTAGAGATTTTAGCCATTATCTTTTCATCTCAAGCATGGAATATCAAGATTTTAATGACCCTGTTTTATTTATTATGAATTGGTAGTTTTTTAGTCATCATGGTCACTATGGTCATTTTGGGTTCAACCATTGCAAGCATTTTATATTTATGTACCCATGTGTCTTTGTTTGTTTTTTGTTTTTTTTTTGTATTTGCATAATTGACTACAATTGTTATACATTATCGGTCCATGATTGACTATATGGAGGCAATATGCCCAGAGCATTTTTAGAGGTTGATGCCCAAAATGTTCTATACCCCATCATGGACTACAGGAAATAAATCAATTGATTAGTAATTATCTGATGTGTGCTTCATTTAAAGTCCCACCCGTGCTCCTTTATCCTATTTGACCCGGAATGGAGTCTGGCATCCCTTTTGTGCCAGCCTCAATTAAAGTTCCAAATCTTTTTTCTCTCCAAATAACCAAATTTCCGGGATGGGAGCACACATCAGCAGTACTTTTTGTATTTTTTATAAATTACCCTAGTCGGATTGATGTCCTGATCCTGTAAATTCTCTTTTTTTGTTTTACATGGGTTGTTGTGTCCTGCTTTGCCTGCACCTGTGGGCCCCTAGCGGCGACCTAGATACCGCTATGCTATCCGTCAGTACTGGCTACCGTAGGCTGAGATGTGACACGTGGGTTTACCCCCCCTTCCCTGCCTTCGGGCGTATGTTAAGGGGGTGGGTACTTGGTCCCTCCTTACCGACGTCACGCTATATGCGCCGGACTCCAGGCGTCCTTCTGGCGCTCGCTGTCCATCAACGACCACACTGGGGAGATGGCTTGGCGCTAACCGACAGACGGCTGAGCCGCCTAGGTGAAAGCGCTCCCACTCCCCGGTGGGGTTCCGCTGGCCTGGCGCCGTCACTTGGGACCATGAGTGCGCTCCATCATGGACATCTCCATAGGTTTGGGCTACTTTTCTACACTGTTTTCTCCAGCACCTTACACACACTTTCAGTCTTAGCTCACCAACCATTTTCTCATGCACCTCACATTTACACCTTTTCTCTTTCCCTCCCTTTGTTCACTCATCTTTTTCACTCCCTATTTGTTCTCCTTATCTATTACTCATTTCTCCTTCACATCCACCGACTCACATCACACACTACCATTCCTCACACTAGGCTCGTCTCACACTGTTTATTATTCACACATTTACCCACACTCATTTCACATATACATTGTATGCCCAACCTGGTCATGTCTACGGCGATGGATGCCATTCCTGCTGACCACCTTGAAGCCTGTGGACCTGATGCTGCGGCCTGTTTGCGGCCTGGGATGCTGTTTTACCTGGCCCACTGGTGCAGACGTGAGTTGGCTGCACAACCTCAAAAAAATGTATTATACCCAATTGAACCATTTTGCTTATATGAATTTACTCTTTTTTCTTTAGAATTATTCCATGATATATGCTCCTGATGAGCGGTTGCAATACCGCGAAACGCGTAGAGATTTTAGCCATTATCTTTTCATCTCAAGCATGGAATATCAAGATTTTAATGACCCTGTTTTATTTATTATGAATTGGTAGTTTTTTAGTCATCATGGTCACTATGGTCATTTTGGGTTCAACCATTGCAAGCATTTTATATTTATGTACCCATGTGTCTTTGTTTGTTTGTTTTTTTTTTTTTTTTTGTATTTGCATAATTGACTACAATTGTTATACATTATCGGTCCATGATTGACTATATGGAGGCAATATGCCCAGAGCATTTTTAGAGGTTGATGCCCAAAATGTTCTATACCCCATCATGGACTACAGGAAATAAATCAATTGATTAGTAATTATCTGATGTGTGCTTCATTTAAAGTCCCACCCGTGCTCCTTTATCCTATTTGACCCGGAATGGAGTCTGGCATCCCTTTTGTGCCAGCCTCAATTAAAGTTCCAAATCTTTTTTCTCTCCAAAATTCCAAGGTATTTAGTAAGAGGCATGGTGAGGTTTTTTCCCACAATCCTTTGCAAAATTGTCATTGTAATAGGTTATTTCTCTCACATGGCATGTGTATACCACAAATGACACCCCAAAATAAATTTTGCTACTCCTCCTGAGTATTACGATACCACATGTGTGGGACTTTTCCACAGCCTGGCCACTTAGAGAGGCCCAACATGCAGGGAGCGTCATCACGTGTTCTAGGAGCATAAATTACACATCTAATTTGTTGACTACCTAGTACACTTTTGAAAGCCCTGGAGCACCAGGACAATGACATGTGACACTGACGTGGCACTGATGACAGATGGCACTGATACGTGGCACTGATGACATGTGACACTGATGACAGATGGCACTAATATGTGGCACTGATGACAGATGGCACTTATACGTGGCACTGATATCATGTGGCACTAATACGTGGCACTGATGAGAGATGGCACTAATACGTGACACTGATGACAGATGGCACTGATACATGGCATTGATGACATGTGACACTGATAACAGATGGCACGTGACACTGACGGGTGGCACTGATGACAGATGGCACTATGTGGCACTGATGACAGATGGCACTAATATGTGGCACTGATGACACATGACACTGATATGGCACTGATGACAGATGGCACTATGTGGCACTGATGACACATGGCACTGATGACAGATGGCACTGGGAACAGGTGGCACTGGGGACAAATGGCACTGGGGACAAGTGGCACTGTGGACAGGTGGCACTGACAGATGGCACTGGAGACAGGTGGCACTGACAGATGGCACTGGGGACAGATGACACTGGGGACAGGTGGTAGTGGGGACAGATGGCAATATGGGCAGGTGGCAGTGGGGACAGATGGCAATGGGGACAGGTGGCAGCAGGGACAGGTGGCACATTTTTTTTTTACTCACGGCCGCTGCAGCCGTTCATCTCTCCCTCCTCACACACTGTCTCTGTGTGAGGAGAGAGAGCGGCGCTGAGAGATGATCTCATATGTTTACATATGAGATTATCTCTCATTGGACACGCCGATCGCGCTGTAAATGGCCGCTGTGATTGGCCGTTTACAGCAATCTGTGACAGATGGCATGTGAGACTGACAGGTGGCACTGATGACAGATGGCACTAATATGTGGCACTGATGACAGATGGCACTAATATGTGGCAGTGATGACACATGACACTGATATGGCACTGATGACATATGGCACTATGTGGCACTGATGACACGTGGCACTGACGTGGCACTGATGACAGATGGCACTTATACATGGCACTGGGGACAGGTGGCACTGGGGACAAATGGCACTGGGGACAGGTGGCACTGACAGATGGCACTGGAGACAGGTGGCACTGACAGATGGCACTGGGGACAGGTGGCAGTGGGGACAGCTGGCAGTGGGGACAGCTGGCAGTGGGGACAGATGACAATGGGGACAGATGGCACATTTTTTTTTTTTTACTCACGGCCGCTGCAGCCGCTCATCTCTTCCTCCTCACACGCTGTCTCTGTGTGAGGAGGGAGATCGGCGCTGAGAGATGATCTCATATGTTTACATGAGTTTACATGTTTACATATATGAGATCATCTCTCATTGGACACGCCGATTGCGCTGTAAACGGCCGCTGTGATTGGCCGTTTACAGCGATCTGTGACTGGCTGTGTCCAAGGGAGAAGGCCAGCACAGAACTTCCCCGATGCACGCTCTCAGGAGCGCGCATTGCATCCAGGGACGTCCTCCTGGCAGGGAGCGCCCACGCTGTAGCCGTCTTTCAGCTATAGCCCGGGCACGAAGAGGTTAATAAAAAAACAAAAAGTAAACAAAAAAATAAATAAAAAAAACAGAGGTGATCAAATGCAACCAAAAGAAAGCTCTATGAAAAAAATGTATTTGGGTACAGTGTTGCATGACTGAGTAATTGTCATTCAAAGTGTGAGAGCACCGAAATCTGAAAATTGTTCTGGTCACGAGGGGGGTTTAAGTGCCCAGTTGTCAAGTGGTTAAACCCCCATTCAAAAATAAACATGCAATTTATAAAACACCCAGTGTTGTCACACAGGACATCACCATCGTCAATAAATATCCTTAATGTCCATAGTTCCACACCTTAAAATTTTAATTTATTAAATAATCCTCCACCACTTGAATCCATAAAGTGCCACTACCTGCAGGCACTGCACTCACTTTAATATTTTATTAGCTGGTGTGACAGAGTAGTGGCCCGGGTGAGATGTGGATAGTGTTAGCTAGCATACCCACATTAGCAACTTTGGCTGAGAGTGTTACTGGTTGGTTGGATGGCTATATTTGATGAACATGAATAATTTTAGGTTTATGAGTAGTATTTGTGGGGAGTCTGATTAATAAAGGTTTTTTTATGCAATATTACACCATTCTTTCCCGTTTGCAACTTTTTATGGCCATCTAAG